>PGOM01000096.1:177555-188022 GCA_002921335.1 Paratrypanosoma confusum | reverse complement strand
TGATGCGCTACAGTTTTTTATGTCTTTTTTGTCTTGCGGTGCCGTAGGTGGGCGCAGCAAAATTTATGTGTGTGTCTGTATTCAACGCCGCGGGTTCTGCTGCCGAGGATGTTTTCGGCTTAGTGCCTGATTATTTTTTTGTTGTTGTTTTTGTGGAGTTTGCTGTGTTTTTGCAATGTACTATTTCTTGTTTTACTATTAGTTTTTTTTTCGCTGTTTTTACAGTAGTTATTTTTTGTTATGTTTTCTCTCGTACGGCTTCTTTGGTGAAAAGGGGGGTTAAGTGCTGTGATGGGCCTCTTTGTCTCTCTCTTCCCTGGCGCACGGGTTTGTCACATCCGTCTCTCTCCAGGGGCGATTGTAGGGTGTAGGTTTGGGTTATTGGCTGGTGCTCTTTTCTCTCCAGAGGTAGTGTCCATTTCGTGTTTCTTGTCAGAAATGGACGGCTGTGCGGGTGGGGTGGTAGCTGGCGTTGTCGTTCTGGTGGAGTAGCCTGTGCGGGCATGGCAGCGTCGGGCGGTATCGTATTTATGGTAGTTTCTGTGACAGCCTGCTGGTTCGCTAGGTCCGGCTTGCGTGTGTTTTTTTTTTCTTTGGTCGTGGATTTGTCTGCGCATCTCGTGAAGTACGTTGCGGCGTACCTGCGAAGAGCCGTTGGCTGCGCCGTTGTCAGGTGGGGCCATGAGCAAACCTCGCGGGAGGTGATGCCGTGTCGGTGCGGGTCGGTCCGCTTTCCGCTACTGCGGCGTGATGGGTTGTGGAAGTGCCTTGAGGCGCTGAAGAGGCTGCGTTCCAGGAGTGCGCGTGGGTGGCGATGCGGGGAGGGGAGAGGAGAGAGAGGAGAGATTGTTATTCGTCGTGCGAGCCTCTCCTCATCAGCCCTTGCTGCGCCCCTCTCACCGCTCGCCTCTGCCTGCGTGGTTTTTTTTTCGTCCTTATCCGCTTGGTTTCCCACGGCACTGTGGTTTGCGCTTGAACTCTTGCTGAGGAAAGGGGCGGGGAGTGGGGTGCATTCGGCCCTCGTCATCACGGTCGGCTGCCTCCGCGCGTGCGATAGTAACCAGCACCGGCTCGCTGGATCCGGCCCTACTGCTGCTGCCAGTGGAGGCGGGATCAATGCGGTTCTTCACGTTCTGCCTCGGTGTGAGCTCGCGTCTCAATATGGTAGGGTGGGGGGGAAGGAAGCTGGTCGAGGCGCTCTGGGCCGTCGGCAGGGTGCGCGGGAGCGGGGGTAGCGGCGTGGGCCGGGCGACCCGTCTGTAGTGCTTCACGGCAGACCCCGCGACTGGAAGGCCCGCTCGAAGGGGTAGATTTGAGGGGGAGGGAGGGGGGGGTCCATCGCTGCATCAGGTTTGGCGGGTGTCGTCGCACCCTGCGACGGGGGCAACGGCGTCTCCTGCCCTCCATCGGCAAAGACCTGGTCCCATCGCGGGTATCACGTGGCACGACGAATCTGGTGTCCCCAGCTCGCTGTGGCATGTAGACGTGAGGCATGCGCAGGAGACGCGTGGAGTCCGATTGTCCACCTTGGTGTGCCCTCCTGCATTCGTGGCCTCTGTGTACGGAGACCGCACATCCTCACCCCATACGGGTGGTGACGTCGCCATCGTCGGTGCGGTGGCGCGGCTCAGACCGGCGCTGCCTCGTCACTCCGCGCGTGGAGCCTTCGCGCGCCGCTCACAGCGGAGCGAGGGAAAGAGGAGGAAGTGAACCGTGGGGGGATTGCCGTTGTGGCGAACGACGCCTGTGGGGAGTAGCTTCTCCTGTGGCGGACGCGCAGCTCTGACGCCCTCTCTATGTGGCCGATGAGGAGTGGACCTCGTGGGCCGGTACCGTAGCGTGTCCTCGCGTGCGCGAGTGTGCGCAGGGCGGCAAGAGGGGTGGAGAGGGGTGTGGGCCGGGCCGCGGCCCACCCGAGCGCCGCATCACGCGCCAGCTCGGCGTCTGTGTGTGCGTGTGTGTGTGTGTGTGTGTGTGTGTGTGTGTGTGTGTGTGTGTGTCTGATGGCGGCGGCGGTTTCGCTGATGGGCGCCCCGCTGCCCCACTGGCTGCTGGCGGCAGTCGGTCTGGGGTCGGCACCGCCCCTCGCCGGCCAGCCACCGCTGCTCGTCCTGACGCAGAAGCAGTCGATGCAGCTGTTTGCTGGGCAAAAGGACTTTCTGCTCCCAACGCCGGGATTTTCCCAGCCTCTGTTCCCACACCTGTGTGTGCTACGCCGCGGCGTCCAGGTCGATCTGCTTGGCGCGGCATACACCTCCGCGCGGCTGCAGCACTGCGTCAGCAACTGCTTTGGAGACTGCGCGGTAGACCTGGAGCTTGACGCCCCAGCGCTCTCGGTGCGCGGTCGTGCGCTGACGAACCATCCATCGTCCCTGGATCGGTTGGCTCAGCACGCGGCCGCGAGGGGCTACTCCTCCCCGTTCTGGGTCAGCGAGAGCGACCTCCTCGCCCTCCACGGCACCTCCGCAGGGTTCTGGGGTCGTCTGCTGGACAGCATTCGCATCAGCGACCGCGGTGGCGCTACCGGCTCCTCAGAATTCGTGTCCGTCCTCCTGGATGACGCGGGACCTCCTGTGGAAGTGATCAACGTCGGCGCGCTACAGAGCCATTCACACTACGCGAAACCTCAGACGCGCGCGAATCTTAAGCAGCAGATGACGCACTTCCGCATCTTTGAGCCTGTGAACGTTTTTACCGGCTCCCGGCTTCCGCAGGAAGTTGCGGATCACCTTCGCCGCGAGTGCGGTGCGTCGGGCCGGTGGTGCTCTGTGTGGGGCACGCCGGAGGAGTACGCCAAGGCAGGCGTCCCCCTGCTGGATGGCCCGATCGGATGCTGGGTTATGGACCCCGTGGCAGACCGTGAGATGTTCCTCGTCAGCGCCTTCTCCGCCGCCACCCCCGTCCACGCCTTCTGCTCGGCGTACCGCAAGCCGCCCGACTATTTCACGGTGTTGCGTCACCCCCAGAAATGGTGCTAGTCTGGAATCAAGGAGACCGACTCAGCCAGGAAGAGCACATGGGGCCCACAAGCAGTGGGGTGCAGCTGCGCGTTGCGCATGATTTCAGTCTACTGGGGCTCTGTGCGCACGAATCGGTGTGGCATCCTGGGTAGCGGAGCTGGGCGGAAAGGGTAGGGGGGGGGGTGGCAGGGAGTGTGCGGTGGCTGGGGGGTGCCACGGCCGGTGGCGCACGTCCGCCGCTTCCCTTGGGGTGTCGCGCTGCCCAGGCCCCCGCCGAGGAGGCGGCCCCGCCACGCACCCTGCCGCGTACGCACTCGTACTCCCGTGGTTGCTCATCGGCGGTGGCCTCGGACTGGTGTCTAGGAAGGTAGAAATGGTGTAGGGATGTCTCACGCTAGCACCTCTCGATACGACATCCCTGGCGGGCCGCCGGCGCCGGCGGAAGGTCGACCTGCGAACAGCTTCATCACGTCCGCCGGCCCCGCCCTTTTCTCCGGTGCGACGCAGGCAGTGCTGTTCAACCCGTTCGATCGGGCCCTCTACGTGCGCGTACGCTACCGTCGAGAGCACTTTCTCGACCGCCGAAACTTTGAGCGGCCGTTTCAGGGCTTCTTGAACGCAGCCGTGTATCGAACGCTCGTTGGGGCATCGTATATGTTCTGGCAGGATTCCGCCCGCGTATTTATTAGTACGCAGCTGCCCAGCTACTGCCAGCAAGGGGTAGCCCCGCAGCTGCATTCGTTTCTAGTTGGCCTCTTCGCGGGAACTCTTAACGGCCTCGCCCTCAATAACCTACAGTCGGTGAAGTTCAACATGTGGAATTCAGACAAGAGCGGCGAGACGTTTCTCGGTACCGCGATGCGGATGTACCATGAGGGAGGCGTACGAGTCTTCTTCCGCGGCTGCATGATCACCGTAGCCCGAGACGCCGTCTTCGGCGTTGTGTACGAGTCTGCGAGGCACGCCACAGGGCTGCGGGGACTTCTCGACCGCTGCGTCATGTGGGGCGAGCAGCGAAACTTCCGCCTTCTCTGGCCGATATCCACCGCCGCGGTCGAATGCACCAACGGCTGCACGGGGGAGGAGCATACCATCATCGCCGCGGAGCCGCACCCAAACCATCACGGCAAATGCAGTGCGTGCTCCTTCGTCTCCAACTTGGTGGCCGCCCTGCTAGCGTCCGTTGCGAGTTCGCCGATCAACTACCTGCGCTCCCTCGCGTACGGAACGCCTCCTGGTTCCCGGCATATCGGCTACCTGAGCCTCACGCGCTCTCTGTTCATCCAGGTCAAATACATTTACTACAATGGCGAAAGTTTCATGAACGTTAGGGATGCGTCGAGCATCGTCAATCCGTCCTATAGTGGGGCGGGAGCGCCTCCGGCGGTACCCCAGCCTGGATCTGGCGCGTCGTCGCCGGCAGCAGCGTCGCCGCTGGCCTCCGCATCCCCGCGTCTGGATTCCGGCCCAGCCGCCTCATCCAAGCGGACGTGCTCTCCCCCCCACGCCAAGCGCCCCGCCCCTCCCGCAGTTGCTGAGCAGCACTCGGTCAAGATTACGGGAAGCGGGGCTGCTGCACACAACCCGGGACTGAAGCCGAACGTGGGGCCTGAGGCGAAGCCCAGTTGCTCCTCGAGTCGCATCTGGCAGTTCCTCCACCAGCGCAACCTAGCAAAGGCCCAGCGGCGCGAAGCACGCCGGCGAACGGCTGCGACGCACCCTCTGGAAGCGTGGCGGTGGATCAACAGCCGTCTCAACATCGGCTGGGGCTCGCTTCGGGTCGGTCTCGGGATGGCCATAGGACAGAGCCTCTTTCACTTTTCCCAAGACTATCTTGTTCACATTATGCAGTCTCGTGTTCCATCATCACAGTCGTCGACTGGAATGTGACGCGCGGGAAAGTTTGGGAGAGTCGGAAATGGGTGACGTGTAGAGAGAAGGGAAGGAAAAGAGGAGGGAACAGGGTCGAGGGGCCCCCACGGGAGTGAGGCGGGAAGAACAGTGGCCTTGCGTGCAAGTCAGCCGCACTGGCAGCGTCAGGCTCGACGGGGCGGCTGGGCTGGGGAAAATGGTCGACCTCCATGGCATTCAGGCGGGTGGGGGTGATGTGGTACCGTGGACAGTGGGCCAAGGAGCACGACGTGAGTCACGTCGGTGCACTGCCGAGTCCCAGCCTGCCGACTCGTCTCAGCAGTATCACCGTAGCCCCGCCCCCCCTTCCCCGCCCTTCCCTTCCCTTCGCCGTTCTCGCGGCAACGTATCGGCTCAGTCGTTGCGTGCGGCCGGCCTGTCGAGGTACCAGTTGAGTCACGACGAGATCCTTAGTGGCTGCCCCTCCTTTCCCCACCCCTTCCCCTACCCTACCCTCTATCACCCCCGCGTGTACCGGCAATCGGCTTTCGGGTCACGAACCAATCGATAGGGCCATGCGCGCTGCACAGAGTACCTCCACCGATGGCACAGGGCAGCGACCTATCCCTCCATCTGACGCAGGAAAGTGGCTGCTACGTCACAGAAAAGGCCCTGCACTATATGAAAATAACTCTTGCTTCCCAGCTCGAAAAGTGGCACAGCGGTGGCCGTGGGTAGAGCTTATCGCCATCGGGGTTGAGGAAAGGACCACAGAAAGAGGAGGAAGCGGAAAGGGATAGTGTGACGCGTCTGTTTTGGATGTCTGATGCAACCACCTCAGCTTGCGTTGGAAATGCGCAGCATGTTTCTTTACAGATCCGTGGCACCGGTTGCCAGTCGAGCACCCTTCGTCAGGCCAGCGAGGGCGGCGTGTGTCTCGGCGGATGGCAGCCGTTTCGGTCCGTCCGAGCGCAGCAGCTTTGTGGGGGCCCTGAGGTTCTCCGTGAGATGGCTGACCAAATCCCAGGTCGGTGAGCTGGATCACGCGGTCCGCCTGGCGCTTAGGGCTCATGGCGAGATTCCTCTGGCAAAGATTACCTCGTTTTTTCCGGACGAAGTCCTGGAGCTCCTTGGCGAGATCGATGGAGGTCTGGGCCGCTTTGTACGAGATCGGCCCCATCTCTACTCTCTGCGGCACGCGAGAACGCCCAACGCCAAGCAGGCCACGCTTCTACTCTCGCTGGTGGATGGCAGACGGACCCCCCGTCACATGCCCCCCCCGTCGTCTGCGGCCGTCCTCCAGCGCGGTGGTGCGAGCCAGGCGCACGGCGCAGCGCCGCAGAGCGTCACCGAGCTGTCAAAAGAGGACCTGATGCTAGCACAGACGCTAGAGGTGATCCTGCACGGTCCTTCCGGCCCCGTGCTGATCAACCAAGTATTCGCGTCTCTATCGGTGGAAGCACAGCAGTTCTTTAGCAGTGCCTTCAGCCTAAGGAGGTGGATGTCCCTCCAGCCTACGTGGTTCTATGTGCAAAACGATCGAGTACAACTCCAGCGCCGGGCGCAGGCAGAGGAGCTCGTGTTTCGAGCCCTCTATGCGCAGCCCCACTCCGGGCAAAGTAACCAATGTGTTCCTCCTGCTGCGACTGCGTGCGCGCGCCCAGTGGCCGCCGTCCCAATTCCCCCTGCACCTCCGCCCCCCACTTGCACCAACTCTCGCAACGCGCCAAGTGGAGACCGCAGGTTTTCATCGAAAAGCGCCTTCACGCCCGCAGGTCGAAGCCAGTTCGTCAACCCGTCGTCGCCCGTACCGCCCGAAATGAGCCGTGCCCGCGTGTTTCTTGAGCAGAATGTCCCCTACACGCACTATATCCCGCTCTCCATGCTGCGACAGCGATGCCCCTCGGCATGGTCCGAGCTCGGTCTCTCCTCAGCGGACGCGCCCGTCAGGGAGTACGTCGCGAAAATCCGGTCCCTCCCGAGGGGTATCGTGGATTGCCGTGAGTTTGGAACAGAACCCACCGAGAGTACCGTATTTCTTCGGCTTTTGTGCGTGGAGCGGGCGGTTTTGCGCATCCCCAAGCGCCAATCATCCAGCTCGCCATTGCGGCAACCGCGGAGCGGCCAGGTCAACTCATCGTCCAATGTCGAGCCGATAGTGACCTCCATTGGCCGCGAGCTCGCCGACAACGCATTCCAGCACTTAGATGTGCTTCCACACGCGGCTGCCGTTGTGAGCGACGTCCAAAGCTACCTCCAGCGCACTGGACCCGAAGGGCGCAACGCACTAGCGCGCAGTGTCACGATGTCTGGGCTGAAGGAAGTGCTCCATCCTCAGACTATCTGCCGCTTAAGGAGGCTAGTATTCCCGTTCAGCTCTCCAGTCCAGGATGCGAATACTCCCGGCGAGGATGGATCGGCGCCACCGTCAAACACCGTGGTGGAACCCGATGCGGTGTTTCCAGAGGAGGCTCTAATCCTTGTGTTTGACCGCATGAGGCACGTATTCCGAGTCGATCTAACGAGGGGCACTATCGCCCTCTGGTCACTGCTGCCTGATCTCGAGCAGCCATCGAGTCTAACCCTGCAGACGACTCCCATTCCGCTGGTGCTACGGTGTGTGCAGCTCATACTGGAGAACGGGCCCCTCACGCCGGCAGGTGTTTGCGACCGCCTGCCACCCTTCGCCGCCCAGCAGCTGCGCCGCGCTTATCCTGCGGTCGAGACCAATCCGGGTGCGGCACTGGAGGCTTCGCTGCAGCAGTTCGTTCACGCGCACTCCCTCTACTTCTTCGTGCGCAAAGGGCGAGTGTGGACACCACATCTTGCCGCCCAAATGCGCCCCGGGCTTCATCCTACCTCCGCGGCAGCGGAGTGGGAACCGGATCAATTGAGGGAATCGACGCGGGAGCTCACCGACGCGGAGAAGGCCAACATCATCTTCAGCATTCTACCAGTGCATGCGGTGAACTGGATCATGTTTTGCCGCGCGTATCGCGATAGAGACTCCCTGCCGTTTTCACTGTCCTCCATCACCATGGACTTCTTTGCCAAGCACCGCACTCTGTTCACGGTTTACGAGCCCCTTTTTCAGAAGATGCCGGTAGTTGGCCGGATCGATGGAATTCCGCCGCCCTCGCAGCTGCTCTCACCCCCCTGCCACACTCTCACTGATCTCGTGAAAGTGATGGCTCTGTACTCCGCCGGTGGAATGGACGAATCATCCCTACTGAATCTCCTGGCGAAGGACGCGCGTATTGTCGTGAAGCGCTTCGGCTCCCTGGAGCGGATTGCTACTCAGCTTCCGATGTGGTTCGAGGTGCGGAACGATCTCAACGTTCAAGGCCAAGCGATCATCACCTACATTGGCGCTGACCAAGCTAACACCGAGAAGCGAGGCGAGCCCGGTCCGCCGCAGTAGGCACCCCCTATTGTGTGTCGCGCCCCACTCTCACTCGCTCGCTCACCCTCACTTTCTCTCTCTCTCTCTCTTTCTGCCAGTTTCTTTGGCGCTTGCTCACGTTAGGGTGCCGGGATGGTAGTAATCCCAGTGCAGCTACGCGGCAAGGAGGTCAGAGAAGAAGCAACCTGTCTCGTCAAATCCACGCACTGCAGCTATAGAGGTAGCGAACCGCCCACTGCTTCTGCGCAACCCACCACTGCCACCCCGTGGCTTGTGTCAGAGACGCTCCATGGCACCGCTTAAGCACCCCCACTCCCTGGTGGTAGCTGCCCATCCCACCACCACACGCCTCCCCACCTCCCATACTGAACGCGCCATGCGCCTGCTGCTTCCCGCCACAACCTCAAAGCTGTAAGTCGCGAAACGGAAATGCGCCGCACAACGTTCTACATGGGGCGTGCATTAACGCAGCGCCACATTAATGCGACGAGAAGCCCCCTGATCACGGGGTTCATCCGGCCGAACTTGTTCGCATCGACCTCCCAGGCGCTGGCCATCAACCCGCGCATTGGCGCGACGATGCTCGGAGCCAGTGCGGCGATGAGCGCCCCTGCTGTCTCTCTGGCGCTGGAAGAGGCGCTCGCGGCCACGCTCTCCACGGTGATGGCCCAGGCCGTGGGAGGAAGGATGCTGGCCAGCTTATGCTGCATGCAAAATATAATAAGTTGTTTTGCAGTGTTTGAAAGAGTATGCGTCTGCGCAACGCCATCAAGCTCGGTGCGCTAGCAGAGACTCCTCTATCGAATACCTGAGCCGCGCCACCCATGGGGCCAGCGGCGCGGGGCGTTCACTGCCCTGAGACAGCTGCCAATGGCTTCGCTCACCGGTTTTGTGCGAGTTGGGAAAATTGGAATGTGCGATCCAGGTGTGTGGGGGGTGGGGAAGACAGGGAGAAGAGAAGTCAGGAATGTGGCATCAGTGAATGCTTCGGAGATTAATCGTGGGCAGCCCTGCGAACGTGACCGCGGGCCGCTGAGGTAAGCAATGGTGTGGCGATATGCGCGTGGTGGCCTAGGGGTGCTGTGCGAAGAGATGGAGTGAGAGAGAGAGAGAGAGCAAGAAAGGGTGAGGGAGCATGTCGGTGGCGACGGTGGAAAGCGCGGTGGTGGCGGTGTGGGTATTGTCCCCCTGGGTGGTGCGGGTTTTGGTACTGTTCACAACAAACTGGTGGCGCGGCGCGCGTGCTGGCGGAGGTCATTGGGTGGGCCCACGCTCGGCGTACGGGCACTCGTCCCGCGTTTGAAGGACGCTGCCGCCCATCCCGAGCTCCCGAGGAACGGTACCGTGGTCGTGGATGACTCGTGAGAGGGCACTCTCTTGGCGCTGCTGTGCTCCACTGCATCAAGCGCATGCCCCTTCCTCTACTGCAACCTCAACCACTGTTGGCATGCGCGGGCGGTGCAGCTGTCGTCTTAAATCCAGGGCCCACCTCTGGGCAATCTGTGGCAGTGGTAAAGTCGGAAGGCTGCCCTGCTCCTCCACGAGGTGCGCTTCACAGCTGCGGGAAGAGAACCATAGGCCCCCACCCCCTTCCACCCAGCGGCCCATCAACTTCGGGGCGTAGTTATGGGGTTCGCCGAGGAGCAGGAAGCGTACCGCCAGGAGGCGCTCATGATGCGCCTTCAGAAGGTGTGCTTCAACCAGTGCTGCAAGGACCTGTCCACGAGGGAGCTGACAATGGATGAAGTTCATTGTATCGATCGCTGCAGCTGGCGCTTCATGCGCACCAACCAGATCATTTGGGCGGCGCTAGACAAGTCGAGCCCTCCAAACGGCATGCGGAAGAAGTAGCGCCTTTCTGGCTGAGGGGGCGTGCTGCTGCCGAGTCCGGCGCGCACGGGTAAAGCTTGAGGTGTTCCCGCAGCCGCACCCTTTCACTTTCCTCGGCACGCACACCCCGGTGGTACCTTGGAGGTCGAGCAGGGTGAGCAAAGGAAAGAAGCACTAAAGCGCCCAGCGTAACGCGATTTGTATTTTTTGTTAAAGCAGCGGAAGCGCCAAGGGCGTGGCTTTCACCCCTCGCACTCCACCCGATGTCGCACGTGGCTCGTTGAGACTCTGAAGCTGCCCGCATATCGGGACCTACACGGTCTGGATAGGAAGAAGAGGAGGAGGGAAGGAGGGAGGGAATGAAGTCGGTGCCGGTAGGCCGCTGCGCATTCCTGCACCGAGGGAGGAGGGGGTGTTGAGGTG
>PGOM01000096.1:164963-175285 GCA_002921335.1 Paratrypanosoma confusum | reverse complement strand
CTCCCCCTCTCGTCCGCGCGGCATCCACGCGGCAATGGCGACGGCAGCAGCGTTTCGCCTGCATGACTGCCGCTGCTACCTGGCGGTGACCGCCGCAAGTAGTGATAATGGCGACGCCGGGGCGTACCACGTGGCGATGGATCTAGATCTTCTCCCCGCCACAGGGCAGCAGACGGTGGCGGCTCCTCAACGTGCGTTTTCGGATGATGGCACCGCGACCACCGACTCCGTCCTGCTGCTGCCCCTGTCGCTTGGTCGGGACCGCACGTGCGAGCCAGCCCTGGAAACGGTCGGCCTCGAGCTCACCCTTCCGGAGGCGTACAAACTACTCACTGCACTGGAAGACGTGGCAGTGCTTATGCGGGACGGGCCGTAGCCCCCGGCGTTCATGACGCATGTGTGCACTGCTGCCCTTGGGCCAGTGGTCGCCCTCCTCCTGGGAGGAGAGGGAGAAGAGGTGGCCAACGTTGTCCCGTCGTCGTCGTTGTGCTATTGAAGGTGGTTATCGTCGTTCGGGTCATGAGAGACGGGCCTGCGGATCCTAGCGCAGTTGTGAGAGGTGTGGGAGGAACGTGCGTGTGTCGGGTGGGAGCGGCACGAGTCCCCCCTCCCCCCTCCTCCAGCCCGCTGAGTGGCGGGGCGCACGCAATCCGAGCACGCGCCGTCATCGCTACCCTGGACTGTACACCGTTGCCGTACCGGCGTTCACACCCACATCCACACGCATCCGCTCTCCCCGCCGCTGCCTCCATCGCCAAAGGTACCTCCGATGTCCCGGGATCCCCCTGATGCCATCCCCAGAGACGTTATCGAGCAATGCGCGCAGCGCCTGGCGGTCGTCGCTCGCCTCCGAGACATGCGTGCCGTCGCCGATGCCGCTGCGGTTCTTGTGTCTGTGCTCCAGCACCACGTCATTCGGCGCGCACTCGAGCTAAATAGCGTGGTTGGCGAGCAGGAGGCCGCACGCTGGGCTTCGCCGCCCAATGGAAGCGACCCTGCGCCCGATGATGGCGATCTAGTGTGGTCGTCGCTGCTAGCTGGTGGCAGGCGGGATCCACTGGATGTCGTCGCACAAACTCTCAACGCCGTGCAGCATAACCTTCGCCGGCACGCCCCGCAGTCAAGAGGGCCCATGGTGCTGCTGCCGCCGCCGCCGCTGGCCCTTCGAACGGAGGGGACGCATTGTGCCGCTCGAGAGTGTCCCATGGGCGAATACGCCGGCTTCCTCAGGCTTGCGCAGGAGGCATTCGCAGTCCTGCTTCATCATGAGGGGCCCTGCGATGAGCCACAGGGTGGGAGCGCAGTCATCAGTGGAGTGTGGATGCTGCTGAAGGAGCTGCGCTCGTCACAGCGCACCAGCTCTGGGGGAAGCGAGGCAGAGCCGCTTTTCGACACGCAAGAGCTTGCCGAAGATGCGCTTGTGCGACTTGTAGTGGGGTGCATTATCGCCTTTAATCAGTATGCCCGCTCGCTAAGGTTGTTCTGCTTCGCCTTGCTGCGGCACCTTCGTGTCAACGGAGCGGTGCAGTGTACGTGGTTGCGAGAGGCGCAGGAATTTCTTCACAATTTCAATGAGCTTCGTCGGAGCATGGAGGAGTGCCTCTTCGCGCACCTCCCCTTTTCCCTTCACTGCGCCGGGCTCCAATGGCCGGCGCTTCGATCTGGGTCGGTGGTGGTTCACGGGTGCCCTCTGTGGGCCATCCTGTTCCAATGGGAGCCGCACGCGGCAGGCGAGGGTGGTGGGAGCCCCAACGCATCGGTCAAAAGCTCCACTGCATCATTTTCCGCGGAAGACCGCTACATCTGGCTTTGCGCGGCAATCGCTGCGTTCTGCCCCTGCAGTGCGAGCCGTGTCCGAGAGTTCTTCGCCTCCCTGCACGGCGGGGCCGGGGCAAACGCTGTGTTTGTCCGGCGCCTCGTAGAGGTGCTTCTGATGTGCGTCTCTCTGTACGTCTCACAAGTGGCGCGGCACCTGGAGCAGGAATCGGCCAGCGTGCTCTGCTGGGCCACAGACGGCGCGGCCGGTGCGAAGCTGAAGGCCACCGCAAGCCGCCAGACTGCTGACGACCTTGTTTTTCCTCACGCGAGGCGCATGGTGTGCCTCACCGACTCGCTGAGCTCGATCGCCGTCCTCGCTGGCGAGCTGCTGCCACCCGAGCGACCGCGCGAAAGTCGTGATGGGTCAGCCTTCGATTGCGTGTACGTTGTTCCGAAGCCCGTCGTCGAGCTGCAGCGGGTAGTTTCCGCCCTTGTTCTGATAGAATTTGGCCTCACCGTAGAAACCTGCGCGGTGTGCCTGCGGCGGCCCTCGGGGTGCTCTACGTCGTTCCCGAACGGGGACCGCATGAGCAGCTACTGGAGCCTCGCGGTAGCGCTCGCGCTTCGCGTGTTCCACTCAAGCGTCGCTGGGCTGGTGAGCCGAACCGTGGCGACGGTGTTCAACATCGGCTCCTCTCTCGGCGGCGCGGCGGCCGAGGAGACGCCTCTCTGGACCTTCTCCAGCGGCCGTTCATGGACGCCTCCGCCACCGAAGTCGGCTTTCAGTCCCTCCAATGAGACCTTCCTATTCCATATTCTTCCGCCGGAACTCTCGACCCATCTCATACGCACCGCACTCCTCCACATGGCCTCGGTCGCTGTGTGGACGGCAGCACGGCAGGTCTGCTCGGCTACGGCAGACCCAGCCGACGTGGAGGGATGGCCTGACCGGCTCACCGCCCGTGTGGAGAGCCTCCCGTCGCCCCCCGCTGTATCCAGAAGCGTCCTTGAGAACGAGGTGTGGCCCACCCTGTTGGGTGCGGCGTATGTCCTCTCGGGACTCGGAGCGCGCGACACAGACGACGGCGAGCCCACCTCCCCGCAAGCGGTGAGCCTGGATGGCATCTCACGAGGTCCGCACTCTAATGGTGGCTCAGGCGGTGAAAAAGTGCACCTTGGAACATTCTACGCTATGGCAACGGTACGCGATGGGGCCTTCGCGCAGCGTGTGGTACTGGCGCTTGGTGAAATCGTTCTTCTTGTGCTTCGCGTCAAGGACAGAATGGAGCAATTCCTCACAGTGGCGTACCGTGGCGACGTGCGTCATGCAAGCGGAGGGGACAGCATCTGTAACTCCTCCCCCGCAACCGACGAATCCCGCGCGCAAGCTGGTAGGTTGGCATCCACATCAACGTCCACCACCATGCCGCACGTTTCTGGAGTCCGTACCTTCCTCAGCCGCTATGTGCGGCAGTGGTCGGAGATACTCGTTCTCGGCATGGGCGAGCTAGTATGCCTCGTATCGGCGTCCGTCGGACGCATCGAGCGGATTCCTTTCGGTGGGCTGCCCGCTCTCGTGCCGGAAGAATCCCTGCAGGAGCTACTCAGGTGTCATCTTCGTGGGGAATCGTTGAGAGCAGGGCTTCCTCGTGCCGAGCTCCACCTAAGCTGTCTTTTTCAGCTCTCGCAAGTAGCTTGCACGGCGCTCTCGAAGTTCACCAACTGCGTGCGTGAGTCCATGCGCCTGCTACGCAGCCGCCAAGCCCACGGGATGGCGGCGGTGTGTCTCTCGCAGGCGTCTGGCGCCGCCGTCGCTGATGCCGCAACAGGTGGCCACCTCTACCCACGCTACACTGCGGCTGAGGTGCAACCTGAGGACTGCCTGAGGGAGCTGGCTATGCAGTTTCTGCGAGCGGCAGACCTAACTGGGTCGCCTAACAGGTCACCAACGGAATCCGCGGTGCTGTCGTACCACTCTCCCCAGTGGGCATCCCCCGTTAACAGCACACGAATCATGAGCGACGTATCGTGGGAGCGGCGCTCCGAATGGCTAGCAGCTCAATATGAGCGTGACCAGCAGCTTCAGCGCTTCTCTAGACGCACTGCCGGCAGCGATGAGTCCACGTGGCGCGGTCACCACCTGGGCGGTGTGTTTGCATCAAGCGGATGCGGGGCCGACCGAGAGGGTAGCACATGTGTCGCACTGCCATCCGCTATGCGGCTGCTGTTTGAGATGCCACCGGACACTTACACAGTGGCCTGCGACGTACCGGGTAGGTTGGTGGAATGCGCCATCTCCTTCTTTGAAGAGTTGATCGGTCAACGTCCCCAGAGCGATAGCTTCGGCATGGAAAATCCGCGAGACCACCTGCACCCGTCCTCGACTCCGTCCACCCGAGCACAGTACTTCACCGAAGTATTTGGATGGTTTCTGCTGAATCGCTCCGCGGTGCACCCTGATACCGTTCTTAGATTGCTGGCCAGTCACCATGTACCCCGGCCCACCCGAGGAGTTTCTGGCGCTGGAGGCGCAACCACCCTTCTCTCCGACGCAGATGTACTCGAGGCGAAGAGCTTTAGACTGCGAACAACCATGGGAATACTTTAGGCCGTGGTACGTATCCATCCGCTTCTACGGCCTCCAACCACGCAGTCAAAGTGCTGCGTGGCCCATGGAGTGGGTTTGATCGGTGCCGCGCCCAAGTCGCACGAGGGCTTCTCCGCGGATGGTGCCGTTTGGGTGGTGCTAGCAGCTTTGACGATGTGAGGAACGAGCAGCACTGTGAGGCGGGGCTACTGCGCGTAGGCAGGGAGAGGCTGGAGGTGCACTGTGACGCTCCGACGCACTTTTATGTGGTGAGGCCTCCTCCCTGTACAGCCCTACTCTGTGTCTTTCCCTCTCTCTCTCTCTCTCTCCCCACACACTGTCCACGCCGCGAGTTCGCCGCTGCGGCTGGTAGCTGTAAAGGGGCCTGTGTGGCGATGCAGGCACGTGTGATCGATCATTCAATGGCGGACCCCTCACGGCGCATTGAATGCGCTGGGCTGAGCAACTTCCGAGATATTGGTGGCTATACTGCGGCATGTGGGCGGCGCACGCTGTGGCGTCGGCTGTTTCGCAGCGATCACCCTGCGAAAGTCAGTAATGACGATGGTGTGCAGCTGTTGCGGGATGCAATGAACATCCGGTACATCATCGACTTCCGCTCAGGGCCAGAGTGGGAAAGGGCCAGCTACGAATTTGACGGCATCACGCGGGTCTCGCTACCGATTGACCCAAGCCAGATGGCCGTGGCGATCGAGCACGCGGAGCAGGTGGACGTGGCGTTTGCTAAGCAGCTGATGGTGAATCTTAACGAGCAGTTTCTGGAAGATTTCAAGCAACCGTTTGGTGATTTTCTGCGGCTGCTGATTGAGCGGGGCAGTGAAGAGGAGCGGCCGGGATTCCTCTTTCACTGCTCCGCTGGCAAGGACCGGACTGGCTGGGCCGCGGCCCTGCTTCTGGCGCTGCTCGGCGTACCGCACAAAGAGATCATGGAGGATTACCTGCTTACCAACGAGTACTTTAACCCACCGGCGTACACGGCATCCTTCTTTGGCAAGAAGGACATCAGCCCCGACGCCGTGGATGTCTTTTGGCGCGTTCAGCGTGACTACCTGGAACGGCCTTTCGAACTCATTCGTGAACGGTATGGCGACCCAACGTCGTATGCGAAGGCGGAGCTGGGCATCACCGACGAGGACATCGTAGCGCTGAAGCAGCTCTTCCTGGAGTAGAACGAGGCCTGTGTCCGGGGCGTGTGGATCGAGGAACGTCCAAGAACTGCGGCACCCCTCCCGTCCCGCCCATCGTGTACAACACCATACAACTGCCTCTCTGTCCGACTATCGCGTGTCCGCTCATGGACGTGGTTTTTGCTCGCGCCAAGCTCCGTAGCTGCAGGGTGGAAAAGAAAATGAACTGAGCTACCCGCTTCCAACCCCCCATCGCACCCAGCGGTAAAGTGCCTGGCTGAAGGTAGGCCGCTCTGCCGCCGGTGGATGGCTACTTGGCCTGACCCTGGTGCATCGGCGGGTTCAGTCGCGGGCGGTCGACGTGTGAACTGTGTCTACTGCGCGAATCGCTGACGTCTAGCCTGCCTACCCCGCTTTGTGTCTCTCGAAGTGGCGCCTGGTTGAGCTGATGGGAGAGTTGTATGGAAGGAAGTCAACTCAAACGCAGGCGGCCAGACCCTCTACCTTGCCTTACACTTCCGCGCCACCTCAACGAGGGCCAGACTGCTTCACCGGCCATACGGCCAACGCACCAAACATGTCGCAGTCCATCGAGCGATGCGAAGTCGTGCTGAGAGAGCAGTGCCTGGAGGGGTGCCTCCCCGTCAAAGACGGTGGTGCCCTGTTCAGTGACGCCTCTGGCGCTCAGGATGAGAGCCTGTTCAACATCACGGCGACCTCTGCGACGAGCGCCCGCGACGGTAGCCCAGCTGCTGTGAGCGAGACTGCGTCGCCGGGAGATCGTGATATTCGACATGCACCCGACTCACCATCAAGCCCCTGTGACGTGGGAGCGGACATCGTGGTGGCCACGGAGTCCGAGAGCTCCAGTGCCGCAGGCGACGTGAGTGGCCCCTCCTCTCCAGGGATGCGTGCGCGGAGCAAGGGATTCCTTCCCCTGGAAGCGCTCTCTCCCGATCGGGAAGATCCCGCTGAGTCTGGTGACCAATCCAGCCCCAAGCAGCAGCAGCAGCAGGTTACCCCGGGAGCGTCTGCAACGCGCTGTGACGATTCAGACGCTGGCGAACCGGCCGGGGAGGCATGTCACGAGACTCCCAGCAGCGGTCGGAAGCGCTCGCGCGAGCCCGAGAGTGATGATCTGTTGACTGGCAAGAGGGCCGATGACGTGCCCCACCTTGGCGCTCTGGCAGCAGCTGGCCCCCTCACCTCGCCAAGCTTGCCCCACGAGGGTGTACAAGCCACCGCACCTCCGTACACAGGGCTGCAAGCTGAGGAGTCACCACGGGAGCCACGGGCCACTGAATGCGGCGATGACTGTATGCCTGCTGCAGAGCTCAACAAGGAACAGAGAGACTCGGCGGAGGGCGCCGGCTGGGTGATACAAGGCACTGAAGACCCTCAGAAGCGCGCTGGAACGGTCCTTATCGAACTCACGACACCCGTGGCGCTCGCCAGCGCTGGCGAGAGTGAGGAAAGCACCAATCCCGCTACACACGAGTAAGGAGAGTGGCTAGCTCTCGACGCCGCAGCGTCCTCGCCTTCCACGAAGCGAAGTCGGTCAGCGCCCCCCCCCCCCGCTTCTCCCACCCTCAGCTACTCCTCTGCTCCAATCCTCCTTAATCCCAAGCCCCCGCGATCCCAGTACAGGGCCTCAGAATACTGCGCCGGGCGTATCCGTGTGCCAGACCTGACGGAAGGAAAGCGGTGCGCGAGCCGCTGTGAATCCGAACAGAATGCGCGAGGTGGCTACCGCACACTACCTGCGACCACCAGAAGCGTGACATGCGTTGTGTGGCTGTAGTCACGCAACGGCATGCCTCACCCCACTTTTTTCACCCTAGCCCAGCCCCCACAACTTTTTCAGAACCTGTGTGCCTCACCGTTTGAGTACCGCTGTGTGGTTTGGGGAGGGAAGAGGTCGCGCTATCAGTGCGGCCAGTACTGGATATGCAGCTTGGTGTGGGGTGGGTGCCTCAGTGCAACATTGCAACCCCACTTCGCTGATTTGGTTCAAATGCGCGGCGCGGGTCGGTGCTGGAAATGAAGGGCTCAACGGCGCGTATTCCTGCGGCCTCGACACACACACGTACTTCCTCGCTCCCGCACACAACCAGCGAGAAGTGCGCCGCACGATCCGCGAACTCTTCCCTCTGGGTGAGCCAGCTGGGAAGGACTCGTGCGCTTCACCTCTTAGCGGTCAAGTGCCACCAGTTGCGCACCTCCCGGCCGTTCCTCTGGTAGGAGGTGAAGGCGGCAAATAGATTCGAAAGTGTCGGCGCAGGTGGGCTGTAGCGACTCGCGGAGCGTTACGGGTGAAAATCCCCCCCCCCTCCTCTTCCAGGATCCGCTGCGCACCAGTTCGATGGCCTCCGCTTCCAGTGCAATCCAAACGGCTGCGAGTAGCGGTGTCCGGTACTTCGTCACGGAGAGCACGTTTGGGGAGTGCTCGTTCTGTTTGAACTTGTGGAGCGAACCTAAGGAGATCGCACCATGCCGGCACATCTACTGCAAGGATTGCATCGAGTCGCTCGAAACGTGCCCGCAGTGCCGCGGGCCTGTGGAACGGCTCAACGACCCAAACCCGGTGATTCTGCGTATGCTGGACCGGGTAGAGGGGAAATGCAGCTGCTGCTCGTGGAAGGGGACACGAAAGCAGTTTGTCAGCGAGCATGTGACGTGCGAGCGAAGCTGCACCGAGAGCCAGGCTGTATCCGCCATGCGAGCAACGGCCCCCACGGCTACCAATAGCGAAGCATCGCCGCAGCGGATGCCAAATACTTTCGACGGGGACAACACGACATCTACAATAGACCGGTACGCGGAGTACTTCCTTGAGGAAACCGCGACGACCGCAACAGCAGCCTCCACCACTGCTCCAGGCACAGCCCTCTTTCAGAGTGAGGGTGGGTGGAGCAGCGGCGTGCCAGTCGCGATGCAACAGCCGCAGCAGGCTGGAAACACGCCGTTCGACTGGGATGCGCTGTGGGCCCCGCAGGGTCCTCCAGCTGGGACCGGGGCTGTGGAGCCCCAGGGATGCACTCGGCCACCCATGCCGCTTGCGGCGGCACCGGCGTACACCTACAACGCTCCGGGGATAGGTGCTGCGAATAGCTCCACGCTCTCCAACCCCTCCGGTGGGCCGGCCCACGATATGCTGGGGAATGCATCTCCGACGCATTTACCGCACGTCCCGGCACATCGGGTCAGCAGCACTCGTGCAGCGGCTGCCGTTGCCGCATCATTTGCCGCAATGCAGTACAGCCCGCAGGTATCACGTGAGCGGACAGAAAAGTGGAAGCAGGAGATTGGGCTAACCGCTGGGGACTATGGATTATCGGAGAAAGATTTCTCGTTTTTGGTTGACAACTGGACCGACTTCGCGACGCTCAATGAGGCGAACAACAAGCCGGAGTTGCGCTGGAAAGACGCGTGCCGAATGCTGCGCTACATGAATCTGCCCAGTCACCCTAGCGATGTGATGAGTCTCTTCCAGACTGCAATGCAGCCGACGGAGACTGGAAGGGTCCCGTTTCACGCCGTGTGCTTGTGGGCCTCGCTGAATCGCCGGGAGCCAATGCAGTGGTACGCGCTCAACGTGGACCAGTACACCAAGTTGTTGGCCTTTGCCCAGATCCTGGATGTGGATAAGACTGGCCTCTTTGGCGTGGAGCAATGTAAATCGATAGGAGAGGAATACCTGATGCGTGACATCACTAACTCCGAATGGCAAGCCATCCTTCCTTTGATTGTGGAGAAAGCAAAGGAGCTGCGGCGTGATATTCCACCGACCAATCGGCCTCTGGGCTACGACCCCTTGATGCCCACCGGCCACAGCTCGCTGGGTCTCAGCGCGCCCTTAGCCCAGGGCGAAGTGAAGCTTCCTCTGCATGAGATCATCCTCCTTTTTGTTCAGTTCATGGAGCAGCACAAAAAGAAGCAGGTGGTTACACAGGAAATGCTGATGGAGCGCCAGAATATCTGCCAGCGCATCGCACATTTTCTCCGCTACTACAACCCGTCTATGCTGAGCACCCTGCCACAGATGTTGGAAGCCTTCAGGGGCGAGGAAGAAAGCCTTTTAGAAACCCTGATAGCAGAATACGGGCCAGAACCACGCTAGGCAACCATGTTCGGAGGGCTGGCAACGACCTCACCTGTATGGTAGCATGAACAGCTCCGTGGGCTAGGGACGGTTGAAGCGGGCCAAAGGTCGAAGCGTTGGCTGAGCAGCGTTCTCAAAGGGATAGGTTAATGCGCGTGTGTGTAGGGGGGGAGTGTCGGTGCTGGTGAGAGTACGTGTTGGTGTGTGCAGAGGAAACTTGGCCCTTCTGCACGGTTGTGAAGTAGGGTGCCACTTGCGCTAGAGCTCTGATGCTACACGTAACCGCCGCTAGAGGCTGGGCGTACCCAGTCGACCGCGCCAAGCGACGGTGGCGGAGGGGAGGGGGTGGTCTGGGTTGGAGGAGGGGCGTATAGAAGTCGTACAGATGAGGCAGGGCCCAACGAACGGTGCGTCACCGAGAAGGAAAGGGCAGTGGCTGCGCCTGCCACGACACAGCGGAGCCATCGTCGTGGCTGCTGCGTCGTGCAGTGGTGGCTGTGGCTCTACCGAAGGAATGGGTGCGCGACGGGTGAAGGGATGCGTGCACCGGCTCCACGGGCACCTACGGACACCCGATCTCCTTTATTTTTACACGATGTGCGAGCGCGTGCTCTTTCACTTTCACCAGTACGTCTGGTTTTTTACATCACCACGCCACTGCCGGTTGCAGTCGATGCTCCTTGAAGTCGTGGCTCGGTGTACCCTTTGCGAGCATTCCAGTAAGTCG
>PGOM01000096.1:55727-65737 GCA_002921335.1 Paratrypanosoma confusum | reverse complement strand
CCCCCCCCCCCCCGCCTCTTCGGTGCACCCGGCGGCGGCTGCTGTTGCCCTTGTTGTTGCTGCCGCTCTCCCTCTCCACCATCTCAGCAACCGAAAAAGTCACCTCTCCCGAGGGATCGCTCTCTCCCTGCCTTCCCTCCCCTCCCCCGTTAGTGGTGCGCGTGCGCTACATACTCGTCCAGATATTCGTCGCTTTCGTCGCTGTGGACGCAGCTGTTCCCCGCAGCTCCGTCAGCGTGGGAGCCACCCCGGCTCCCCGAGCGCCGCGCCTGCCTTTTCCGCCGATCGCGGTACCGCTGTGCTTCGATGAAGAGCGTGTCTTGCATGGGAAGGACAGTTCTGCGCAACGCCGCGAAGAATCCATACCATTCCACCAGGACCTTGTCGTCCTCGGCGGCGTGACTGGAACTAAACCATATGGCCGGCGTGTAATCCCTATCACCGGAAGAAGTAAGCTTCACTTCGTTGTCCATGTTTCCACCAGTGCCATGGGCCTCACGCCTGGCACTGGACTTCTTTCGTTTCTTGGGTGCACTTTTTTCTGACCTTCTCGTGGCACTGCCACTTTTCACCCGATCCCGATCATCAGCGCTTGCCCCACGTGTGGCGGGGGACCGGATGGCTTTCGCCCCCTTGCGCTGATTCTCCTGATCTTCCGCTGACCCCGATTTGCCTCCTTCGTTATCGTTGCTGCACCCACCGCCTGAGTGGGAGAGGGCTGCCTCTCCAGATTCCCCCATGCTCGGAAAGTGGACCCTCACGCTGTACTGCGGCAGAGACGCGCACACGGTGCGAAAGGCGCCAGGAAGCGATGTGGGGTATTTATGGTGAGGCTTCCCAGAACCCTGGCGGTGCTTGCGCAGCCAGGAAGCGACATCGATACTGTCCCTCCCGCCGGATTCTTCCATGAAGGCACTCTCCGAGAAAAAGGTGTCAATGCGGCTCACCTCTCTGCCACGCGCCTGAAGGTCGCCCTCCGGCGCAAGCTGTGTTTGTGGCAGCTCATCAGGGCTGCCACGTTTGTGAAAACGCCACTCGGGTGGATTTTGCTGGCAACTCGCCGTACCGCGCTGAGGGGATTTCAAGACCACGCTCCCCTGCTCAACCTCGCTTAGCAGCGCGATTGCTTCATGGATGTGCACCAAGCACAGACCGCGTATGGTTTCGCTTTCACGACACAGTGGCCGCAGTGCCCCCTCGATGGTACTATACACCAGCTCATACCGCTCCAGGACGATCTGGCGCATGTGCCGTATGAGGAACGACGCCCCTGACGGGTGCGCTCGCTCCGCAGCCGTAGGGGAGGCGGACGTGAGGCTCACCCCAACCGCACCTAATAGCTGGCCTTCACCGTCTGCCGCGCGCTGAGCTGGTCCAGACGGTGCTGCACCAGCTGCGGCGGCGCCGACTGGGGTTTCTGAGCGGCGCTTCTGCGAAGCAAGGTCACTGGAAGGGTGGAGCGCCGTTTGCCTCGTGTCACACGACTCGACATCGTGGGTGGAGGCAGACTGCACTCCAACCTTCGTGGAGCTCAGCCCTGAAGCGGGCGAAATCAGCGGCAGCGAGCTGGGCACCGATGACCAGGAACTGTTGGTTGGTAAGGTCCCACTTAGCTCACCTTTCGTGAAGTTCGTCGTCCGATGTACCACGACGCTGGGGGAGCCAGTGGATGCTTGCGCCCCGTACCAGATCTCCGTGGCGAGCATGTCCCGCATTGAACACCGACCTACAGAGGGGGTGCCGTTTGCGCGAAGGGTCTGTGAGATTGCTAGCATGGCCCGCCACCACTGTGACGCTGGCAGGTCTGCCACCATTCCCATAACCGTCTTGTTCACCTGCGAACACGAGAGGAGCCCGTCCTCGCCGAGGGCCACCGCCTTCACCTTTGCCGAAATGGCGTTCACGACGAGCTCCGTTTCATCGAATATTTGGAGGGGCATCGCTCCGTCGCATACATCGAGAAACAGCTTGCACAGGGGCTGACTGTGCTGATACCGCTGCGCCGAGGCCCACAGGTTGTACGCGGTTTTTGCAGCCTCCATTTCAATGATTCGGTTCTCGCCGCGATACACGTAGCGGGTACTAAACGTCCCAGCCTGCAGCACGCCGAGTGCGGAGGGCTCCAGCTTTGCCCCAAGCAGCTCCTGGCGGATGAAATAGGTCATCACGTACCCGACGGGCACTCTGTCAATGGAACGCTCAACGTCCTCCTTGGTGGCGTCAAGAGGGACCATAGAGTTATAGCAGCGCTCAAAGGTTTGACACTGACGTGGGGCGAGCATACGGTTGTCCCGCGTGAATCGGCACGACTGACGCAATTGCTGGTAGTGGATGAAGAAGTGAAAAATGAATTCCGCCGTTTTGGACTCTGACCAGTGGAGGTTGGGAACGGAGGGGTGGATCAGCGTGCGGAGGAAGTGGTGAGTGTTGGCCCACTCATCGGACGGGGCCGTCAGGATTACTTCCGACGAGCTCCCCTTGTCCAAATCAAGGCTCTGCAGGACGTTCTCGTTGACCCAGGACATAGCAAGTGAGAGCTTGCGCCAGCGTGACATTGCCACGTCAAGCTGATGCTTGAGGTTCAGGCCCACGATGGAGAGCTCCGACATGATGCACGCGGAGGGCCGCTTCAGGTCTATACCCAGCTCGTTCTGCACTGCGAACGGGACGTGCAGCGGCCGCGGCGTGAGGCAACGGCGAGGGACCTCGTCGTACTCGAGCACGCCCGTTCCATCGCCTTCAAACTGGTCACGACTCACGACAAGTGCTGCATCGCCGCTGACAGTCCCGCCGTCGTCCTTTAGCGACTTACCACCCACTCGCACCACATCCGAATCAGCCAACTCCGAACTATCGATGAAATCCCCCACAACACGGTCGGTCTTGATGTACACTTTATCAAGATGGTAGCTCTGAAAGCGCTGCGTGTACACAAAGCGCTCGAGTTCCTCAAGCTCCCGCACCTGCCTCTCGTTGGTCACGCGGAGCTCAGCATTTTCACCCCGCAGAAGGCAAATCTGCTGCCGCAGCGCTTCACGTGAGTCGTACGCGCAGGTTAGCAGCTCCCGCTGGAGTGTCAAGCGCGCGGCGCTCAGCTCTTTTTGTGACGCCTCGACAAAATTCAGTGGCACCTGGCGCAGCAGCGACTGCCACACCTTCACGCTATTCTTTTCAGGGCGGAGAGACGGCTCCGTCGCCTGTGTGGCAAAGTGCGAGGGCGTGGAGGCGGTCGTAGGAGAGCGACTGCCCAATGTGAGTGCTGCATCAGACGACGTGGGTTCGCTCAAAGGTGGAGCCCCACCGACACCATCCTGGTCTCCAGACCTGATGTTTGTGGCCGTGGAATACGAGAAAAGTGACGGGTCCGTTGGAGGTATCGGGATGCCGTGCCGCGCCAACTCCTTCTGCAGCTCATCGAGACGGTTGGTAAGCTTGAGATTCACCTGGAACACTGAGGCGATCAGCGAGCGGAACGACCGGAACTCGTCCTCCTGGTGCTCGCTGTGGTTCATGCTCCGCAGGAGTGCGTTCTTGGCATCCATCAGGTCTCCATCGCGCTCTTCTCGCATCTTCCACAGGGCCTCGCTCATCTCCTTCGCCGCCTTTTCAGCCTTCCGCTTGTCCTGCAGCACCTGGATGAACCGCTGCTCGAACAGCCGCTCCTGGTCGTGGAACGCACGCTCCTGCGCCGCCTGCAGCTCGGCGACACGGTTCCGATCCTGCTCCTCCATCGCGTCGACGGTTTCAGTGATGTATTTACGGAAAAGGGAGAGAATGCCGAAGAGAGACGGGTAGAGCTCCTCGATGTAGTCCAGCGAGGACAAAAAGACATCTGCCTGCTTTTGCCGTGACTTATCGCGGACGCACTGAGCCGCCACTGACTTGGTAATCTCGTCAACGATTTCCTTGCGGTTACCCCGCAACGAGGTGTCGCACAGACGCAGCGTCCCATTTCGGTTGGCCAGCACGCCTTGAAGGACTTCCACAGGGGGCGGAGGGGCCCCATTCCGCGTCGTCGTGCCGACTGGACTCGGCGGGCCCGTCCGTAGGGGGCCTTGGGGCCGCATCCGCAATTCTTTGCCAACGGTAGCCGAAGTGCTGGTCTCGCCTCTGGAGAGGCTGCGGGGGTCCACCCGCCTGTAGCACTGGGAGCACAGAACGCGCACCGGAGGTCCTTCCTGCTCCTTCATCTCACTGTAACTAGCTGGTGTACAGAGGGAGGGCAGGACCAAGTCCTCTTCGCGCTGCGCTACTTCGCGCTGGGTTTGAGCCTGGCTGCTTTCCTCCGCGAGCCATTCATGCTTCCGCTGCATCATGGCCTTTCGGAACATCGCTACCAGGTGGGACTCCTGGCGCTTTCCGCTCTGCCCCGTCGGGGGATGCCGCTCGCGCGGGTTCCCCCTGGTGCCTCCCGTGGCAGGCATCGGCTCCTCCATTCGCTCCTGGCCCCACGCTGCCCTTCAAAACCACGATTTACGAGTTGCGGATCTGGTTATGCCTTGTGGTCGTGCCCAGCAGGGCTCTGCATGGCATAGACCACGCCGACCAGACCGTGCGGAGACGCTGGCACTGCGATGCGTTGTGCAACTGGGGAACACGCGCAACGCACGACCTGCTGCTTCTTGAGATGGGAGGATGTGGTCTCTGGTGGAAGTGGAGACCTCAGTGGCGTTCACTTGTAGAGGTGTGTACGTGGGGAGGGGGGGGGATGGGCGACTGAAGCTGCATGTGAGAGATGGCGCGCAGGCCGTCTCTCTCTACCACCAACGACCAAAGAGGCCCAGCGGCTTCCCTGGGGCGCTCCAGACCCGACCCTCCCCCGACCGCTCCTTGGCGCAGCCCAGTGCTGCTGGTGGTACCACCAATGGTGATGATAATGATGGCGAGCCACGGTGGTCATCGCCGCATTATCGCTTAAAACGATTCAGCCACAAGTTCACGCGAACACACCCCCACCGGACCCGAAGCATCTGCTCTGTGCGCTACCTGCTCTGGCCCAGGGGGGCGCTGTTGGGGCAGGGGAGGGGGGAGACTTTCATCGACACCGTCCCTCTGTCCTTTCCAGCACAAGCATCCGGACCCCCCCCCCCCTGCGCTGAGCGACGGGCACTTCTTGGGCCCAAGCGCATCGTCGTCGTCAGCCGTGCCGCGGCGGCCACTTCCCATTCCTCGCCCACTCGCACGTAGAGCGCCCGGGCTTCAATCACCTGCCAGACAACAACCACCACTCTCTTCCACGGACCAACACAGCGCTCTGCGCCTCTCCCGTAACCATGATTAGCTCTCGCCACCGCGTCAGGCCGCCGATCTCACTCTCCTCTCCCTCCCCCCCATGCGTACTCCAAACACGACGCCCAGCCGTTCCTCAACAGTCGTGCTACTTCGGTTTGTGACGAAATTGTGGGAAAACTCCCCCAGATAAGAGGCACCTTCACGCGCCGACCCACACGCCCCCGGCGGTGGACCTCGGAACCACTGCTCCAGCGTTGCTACCTTCACCCGCTCACGCTCTGCGCTGCCCTTCATCACGCGCCAGTGATGTCGAGACGGGTTGGTTCCTCTGGATCGCTACTCCGGTGGGTCCACCGCTGGGCCGGCAGACGTGGTCTCCACGGCAGCCCCTACGGCGAGCGGGACGGGGCTGCTGCCCTGACCGCTGGGCGCGGACAGCAAGGCATCCTTCAGCCAGATCTTGAGGCGAACGGCATCGGAGCCGTCGAGATAGTAGCGAGGTAGGAACTTGATCTTTGCAAAGCCGAGGCCAGTGTACAGCGACAGTGCCCTTTCGTTCGAGGTTGGTGTCTCAAGGTACACTTCGTCACAGTCTTTCTTCTTCATCAGCTGGATGGTCAGGGCAACTAGGCGGCTGCCCAAACGGAAACCGCGGAATTCAGGCACAACGGCAAACATCGCGACGTATCCACGCAGTGCACGCCCGGGGCCCTTTCGCGTTACTCGCGAAACCACCGCACCAACACGGGTGCCCACGACGGAGGAATCGGGCTTCATTGCGCTCTCTACCCCATATGCGATGATCGACAGGTCCGGCCAGCCGTAGACGAAGTACTGGTAAGTGAAGCTGCTGTATGGCTCCGTGAGCTCCTTTGTGAACAACTTGACTATGAAGTCCATGTGCTCTTCGCTCTTGTCAAACTGCTCGTAGCGGATGTACTTGTTTTCGGCCACCTCAATCCATGCACGCTGCTCGTCACTGAGGGCAACCGGGACGTTGACGTACTGCGCCGCCCGGATCGCCTGCTCCTGCCGCAGTCGCTGATGCATCAGCGCCTCTTCCCACTGTTGAGGGGTGATTGTTGCGCCTTGCGGCGGCTGCAGCTTCCGAATGGCATCCGCAACACCCTTTTCTTCGATCAGCTTCTTCTGCCGCTTCGTCATACCCTTCTTTTCTGCAGCCGTGTTACTGATAGAGATACCTTCGATCGCTTTCACCAAGTCATCTAGGGAAGTGTCCTCGGCGGCATGGGCGCTGAACTTACCCTTGGACTTTGGCGCCGGGCGGCTCGCCGCGGACGCAGCTCCACCCCTCTTCGGCGGCATCGTCAAATTACCGTGACAACGTTAATGGAAGGAAACCAACGTGCTCTACCAGTACCGGGCCATGAACATGCCACGTCCTCGCTTCCCTTCCCCACCACCCTCTCGCTCTCCCCCCCCCGACACCGTCGATGTGCGGTGCGTGGTGTACAAAGAGACAGGCGCTAATGAGCACGACATTGCGGCGCAGGAGCCGGCCGTCCAACGTGTCTATCACCCCTTCCGCACCCGTACACCCCCCCCACCCGAAAAAAACCACCCGCACACTTTCACGCACACACACGTGCGTCACACGTGAAGGGTACCGCCGATCGATAAATACAGGGTGTCCTGAGAGATTAGGATGGTGAAGCAGCTTTCCACTAATACTCAAAACTACGCAAGCGATACCTAAGGCTCCCTCTCCTCACGTTGGTGCGGGTGGCTCTACTTCCACGCGCTGGTCTTCTTCGAATTCAGCGGATTCAAGAGAGCGATGACACATGTTTCACGTTCTGGGTACCGCCACCGTGACTGGGCCGCGTTGACCACCGGAATGATGTTGGAGACTGGGTAGGGAGGGCGTGGGTGTAAGAGACGCTTGTAGGTGGCGCCAGTGCCACCAGAGGCGCTGTGGTTAGAGGTACAACCGCGGCAGAAGACTGCGACGGCTGGAAGGTACCCGAATGGAAAAAGTCGTGGTAGCCGAATGGCGGCCGGCCGCGCCACATGGGCATTTGCGTTCGTGGCATTCCAGCCTGTAGCCAGTCGTCCTGTTCGAGCACCGCGGAGCACTTTTCAGGGCACCAGGCGGCTATGTGCTAGCATGCATACCCTTGCAGGGGTCTCTCACCATACTACCGACGTGATGCACACCGCGCTGCCTGGGAGACGGACAAAGCAGCACCGTGCCTTACGGTCAGTTTTCCCAGCCACAGCAAACGAGAAAAGTAACGCGGTGGCAACGCCTCACTGCGGCCAAGAAAAAGTGCGGCCGCCGTCTAACTGCGCCACAAACTACAGCAAGTCTTTCATGAGCATCTGCTGAGTCGTTGTTTCCGAATCGTACGTTGAGCTGCTCTTGATTATACCTCGAGTGGGGAAGCCGGGCTCGTTGTGGATATCGAGGTTTCGATTCACCGAAGACAAAGGCGCAAAGGAGACGGCCTTCTTTCCGTTCTTCGGAGGGTGACTCGTTGCGCTGTCGTCCCGTGGATCGGAGGGCGTGTGAGGGCTGGCAGTCCCGCTGAAGGTGCCCCAGCCTCCACCGCTTCCCCCAGGACTACTCCCGCTGACCTTCATGGGCGCGCTGAAATAGCTGTAGGTATGGGCCCCTCCCCCTCCCCTGTGCAGCGGCTGAGCTCCAAGCGTACCTGCAGCGCGCACCTGCGGCTGGACATCCGTAGACTTTCCCCTGCCCACACCCCCTTTTGCATCCGCCGCTTCCTTCAGCCTTGAGGTGCTACTGCCATGCCCCTTCACCTCGGCCGGGGTTTCACCCTCCAGATCTTTCCAGAACTTGAACTTGCTAGAATTGCTGTCTGCACCGCTCGGTGCGACCAACTCGTCGTGAGCGGGGCCCCACCCGCTATCCTTCTCGACGCCGCTCGTTGCTACGGCGCTCGGCCTCATCGCTGATGTGTAGATAGGGCCGCCATCAGTAGGAGTCAGGGACGCCGTTGCGTGTTCGCTCGGACTGACCTGCGACCGATAGCCACTGGATCCCACGCGCCCGCGGAAAGCACCCGCCCTTGATCCTTCGCACGAGCCGCAGGACTCACCCGTAGCGCTCTCGTTTTCACCGCAACCCACACCACGAAGCGGTTCCATCGGCTCTCTTGTCGGTCCAGACGAGCGCGGGGAGTGCGAACCGCTAGATGGTGAAGCCAACGCACCTTGCTGCATACTTGTCGGGCTCGAGGTGCCACAGGCGGACCTTTCTCCCGGCGACCGTACCGTTCCCGAAGGGGACGACATGGAATAACTCTTCGCACGGTTTGGAACTGCGACGCGTGAAGAGTGAATTCTCCTCGGGGCGGAGTAGTTTGCACGGCCACGACCCATCGGCTGCTTGCAGCTGCTCGATGAAATAGCCTCCTTTAGCAGTCGGAGGGGGTCGCCCTCAGGAACCCCAGTCGACTCCGGGACGCTCCCTGGCGCGTGCTCCAGCTGCCAGTGACTATGGTCGCGGGTGGCAGTGTCCCTAACCGCCACCATCGCTAGGTGCTCAGCATGGCTTTGGTAGTAGTCCGTATTCTCTTCGATGTTGTCCTCGAAGTAGTCCACAGCCTCCACCCCTGAGGGTCCACCAGAGACTGCACCAGACCCAGCCCCCGCGCCAAAGTTGCTTTGCGAATGCTGCGGACTCGCCGTTGCTCTTCTGGCCCCGTAAAAAGGCTCGATGATCGGGAGACCCTCCTCGTCGACCATGCTGTTCAGCTTCTGCTCCAGGGACTGCATGCTTTCAGAGGCTTCGCCCCTGCTGGTGTCCTTCGAGGAGCTGCTAGCTTGGAGGCAGTCCCGCAGGCACGGGAATACCGTGGCGAGAATCGGACCCAGCATTGCTGCCTGTGCCGCGATCGTGTTGCGCGGCCAGCTCCGGCCACACTCAGTTGGACGTGCCCACACCGTCCACCGAAATTCACAGGGAAGGAGGGTGGGTGGGTAGGATGGGGGAGGGAGGGGTGGAGCCCCGCCGAGCGAAGCTCTGGGTGCTAGCTCCACGGGCTGCAATATGCGGTACGCTACGCGCGTGGATGCTAGTTGGCGGCAATGGCCACTTGCTCCCTCCGATGATAGCGATTACCCCCCTTACGTCGCCCACCACGGCAATGCTGAGGCAGAGTGACGCATCCGTGGCGGTGGCATGGTATTTGAACCAGACGCCCGGCCTCGAGAGCCCTTCCTACGGTACCCTTTGCCAGTTCCAGCGATGGGCGGCACTGCGTGACGGTCGGAAGCGGAGGTTTGAGGTGGGGGGGGCAGGGGAGGGGGAAGGTTTGAGTGGAGGGACGGCACACCACAGAAGTAAAAGAGGGTTGGATACTGGGGCCGGATAGGTGAAGGAGTCCAACGTCGACCGGCATAGGCCGCATGTCGGTCCCGTTGCTCGCCCCTGCGTGTCTTCACAGCGAGGCCCACGCGAACCAAGGGGGTGGCGCGGGGCAGTGTGGGATAGCAAAGGGAAGCAAAGCTGATTTGGCACGCGAGGAAAGCGATGGCAACAATGGTGCGAGGAAAGCGGGTGTGGTGACACGCGTCGGTGGGAATGCGGAGCACATGATGGAGGGGGCAAAGCACTGGGAGGAAATGGCAAGGGGTAGGCGAGGGCGTCGATGAAGTCTGGGGGGTGGGGGTCATAGTGGGTGTGGGGATGAGGAGCGGGGGAAGCGGCGCGAAGGCACTTCCCGGTCTGCCCCCGCCCCCCCAGGATCCACGAGGCCACAGGCCCTAATTCCCCCGCCCCCCACAATCCC
>PGOM01000096.1:38060-49050 GCA_002921335.1 Paratrypanosoma confusum | reverse complement strand
TTACGTCCCTCTTCTTCAGCCCCTCCCACCGAGGCCGTACGGGGTCCTTCCCGCCGGTACATCAGCATGGCTCTCCCCCAGAGGAGGCTGGCCACAATGGACACGAACATGCGACTGCCGGGGGTCCTTCGTCCCACTCCTCCGAGGGCGGCCCCTTCACGGTGACCCTCCACCCGATCCATCCCCTCCTCCCCGTTGGTGTAAGTGGACGGACCCCAGAGGGCGCCGCTGGGGCCACGCAGTGCCGCGATCCAGGAAGTAGCGCACCCGGACACGCAGACATCATCCGCCAGTGCGAAGTGCCCTGCCCCCATTTCCCCCCTCCCCGGCCACCCAAATCTCAGAGGGGAAGTGGACCATCACCTTTCAACCCCTACATCCTGAAAAAGACTCATACGCACACGCACTTACGGACACACACACACATACACACATATATGCTCAGCCACTTGCACACGAACATTCTTATGTACACCCAAAGTATAGTCTTAGCTTCGTACCGCTCGCGGGTTCTTTTTTGAACTAGCGAACCACAGCAGCGCATCCGCACTGCTGCCCTCCCATACCCTACTCTTCTCTCCCCCCCGCGCGTGCGCCGAGGTGACCGAGCCGAAGGCACCTTCCACTTTCTCGCGGCTTCACAACCGCGTTGTAGCGCCGAGATTCGCGGTTCCACTGTGCCCACGGCCTACAGTCCGATGCTTTCCGCCCGTACTGCCACCGTGATCTTTATCGTTCGCAGCTGGCGCATCGGAGAATGCACGAATGACTTCTTCCAGCTGCGGTCTGAAGGAGCGAGCCTCGCCGCCCGCGGAGCGCTCGAGCCACACCATTTCGGCCGCGACCTGATCGTAGAAGTCGTGTGCGATGGCAATGGCCTCTTCCACCTTCATGTTTCCCGCAAGACTGTTGGCGAACTTGAGCAACTCGTCGTACGAGAACCCCTGGTCCACAATCTGCGCCGAGAGAACCTTGAGCAACCCGGCTGTGAGAAACACCTCAAACTGAGAGGTGTACGGGCAGCAGAAGAGAACATCCCACAGCACCGCGATGTCAGTGATGCCAAACTCCCGCTTGAACAGGATCAGCAGCCACCGGAAGCAGAACGTCATCCCTTCGGCCTCCTGTCTTTCCAGATGAGCGAAGAGTTTTGGTGCGAACCGCTTCACAAGGATGCACACCGCCTTGAGCTGCACGTCCATGTTGCTGTCGCTATGGAAGTTTCCTTCGCACCGCTCCGCGAGAAGGTGGCAGAACAGCATGAACGCCCATTCTTCTGAGTCCGCCATAAGAGCTACAACCGAAAGCACATCGCTCATCCCCTGGCAGTATCCGAGGTCGAAGTTATACATTGCGTATGCCATGAGAACATTGCGCAGCAATACCAGCTTCTGCGAGTCGTCGGATCGGTAGGCAATATGCCAGCGGTCCGTGCGAACCACATCCTTGTCGATCGCCTGCCTCCGCTCACGGAAGCCGCTAAATTGCCTCTCCTGCTCAGGGAAGATGCTGCGCCACTGCTTCGAGAGGATGTGATACCGCTCGGCCCACATGGCGGAAATTTCGTTGCGCTGTTCCGTGGTCGATTCTGGTGGGAAGACATTGAGCACAAAGCACCAAACCTCTCCACGAACGTTCTCGTCAATGCCGCCGTAGAAAGCCTTCGCGCGTGCCTGCGAGTAGAGGTGAGGATCTAGACTTCCATCCGGCCTGTAGCAGCTTCTCCAGTCCGACGACGAGAGCGCGGGACCCATTGCGCGTGCCATTTTGGATGGTAGCCGTGGAATTTGGTTTTCCACGGGCTCGATGGGTTCCACAAGGACAAACTCTTCACTATCTTCATCACGAATGCCACTTTTCCCACCCGCCTGCTGCTGGCCGGCCTTGCGGTCATCGAAGACCATGCTGTTTGACTGAAATAATCCCGACCGCACCGCTCCCACAGCACTAGCCAGCGTTGTGCCGAGCTTCGCGTAGCGGCCCTTCTCCTGCGCCTTGCTCTCCGGTGCGGAATAGACGGAGCGCGCCATCGAGCTCCTCAGCGAATCGCTCAGCGTTTTAGAATCTCCAGACTTGCGATTGTTCCAGGCAACGCTAACCCCGCCACTGCTCGATCTGCGCTTCTGAACCGTCGTCGATCCCCCAAACCCAGTGGAGGCGCTGGCACCACTAATGGGGTGGCTACGCGGGCTCGATCGATTTAATTCCACGACACTCTCATTTGCGGAGGGAGACGCCTGAGCGTCTAGCTCATGGATCAGGAAATCGTCCGCCACGGTGGGACTCTGGTAGATGGAGCAGTGGCGCTTCAGATCCGTGAAGAAGCGGGTGATGCCTCCCTGCGTGAACACCAGAGGCAGTTCCTGGACACCGTCCACTCGCGTGATCCGGATCACCCGCTGCCCCTTCAGGTTCGACTTGCGCTGGATCTTGTGCAGTGCGCTAAGCGGCAGACATAAGGTGAAGAACCACTCGATCTTAATCTCTGCGGGGCTGCGCGGCTCGCCGGCGCCTTCGCCCTCATCCCTTTCCTCATCACCCAGCAGCTGCCGACCGACCGGGGACACTAGCACTGGCTCTAAATAGTTCAGATACGAGTACGGAAGCCATACGACGTATGGCACCGATTCCACCACCTCGATCGTGGACCTCCTCTCGCTGCCCTGGGAACGAAGGTGGTGGCCAGTCGCCATCACCATACTGAACTTTTCTCCGATTTGTTCTTTTTGCTGTGCTAGCACGATCCCAGATAGGTTTCTATGGACAGCACCATCGGGCTGGGACTCGTTCCTAGCAGCCTCCGGGACTACGATCGATTCAAGTGACTCATGGTGGCACCTGTCGCTCACAAGTTCATTGGTCGCGCCGCTTTCTGACTTCTCGGGAACGTCTGCTGCGAGTGTCTCGCCTTTAGCTGTCGCTGGCCGGTCCACAGCCTCCAATGCTGCCCCATCACCAGTGAGACGGCCGGCCTTATTCACAGAGCTGTTGTATGCCGGTGGTGCCTCCGATGAGAGCACCGGAGCTGCACCCCGCGCGGCTTTGTCGCTTTCACCACTACCGCGTACGGAGTCCAGCATTGAGGTCGTCGAGAACTCCAGGAGGGCCAAGTGGTTCTGGATAACCATAAGGCAGCCTTGGTAGTTGTGGTGGTCGTCCACAAGGCTTCCCTTTAGCATCACTCCATCTTGGATAAACCGTATTCCTGCACGGTTCTCCTGCCGCAGAAGCGTGCCCAGGAGATCCTTGTACGGGTGGTCCATGACGCTTCACGCTCGCTGCTGTCGGAACAGTGCTCCGTCCGCTAGCTTTGCGCGCTGTCACTCACCAGCGCGTAAGCCCGTCGTCCACAACTGAGCGGTTTACGCTGGCTTATTCACTCATTCAGCGCCCAGACGCACAGCCTTGTCCGCTTTCAGTGAATGGTCGACTGATGACAACGTAGCAGTCCACAGGGCCACGCGACCGTGCCGCAAAGCTGAACACGTCGTTCACAGTGGTCCGCGAGAGTGTGAGAGGGGAAGCGAAGGACTAGGACAGCGCAGTTACTTCTCCCCCTCACTGGCTACCACGAGGCAGAGGGCACGACCAGCTATCTACCCGACCCCCACCTCGGAGGTTCCACTTCAACAAGTCACAATGGTTACCACCCCCACTCTTCACCACTGCAGCCTTTCTGGAATTCCAGGTGCAAGCACAACAGTTAGTAGTAGGCCCTGCAGCACCCCTTTGCTGCTCTGATGCATCCGCAAGCTGACCACCCCCCCACTGGTACTGCAGCCGCAGCGCACGTGCATCCCCAAAAGGCAACCATCAAGCGCTGGAAATGGAGGACGATACCACTGCTTCTTGAGCGAGCGGATCCTCCACGCGCATGCGCTTTTTTTTCTTTGGAGCGACTTCAGACCCGACGCCAGAGTCGGAGGAGCCACCTTGCTCTACTTTGCTTTCTGAGGACGCGTAGAAAACAAGATGAACACCCAGCGCCGTGGTGATCGGCGCGCTAACGTCGTTCAGCGCCAGCGAAAAGGCGGCCTCGTCGAATGCTTCATCGTACGTTCCGCGCTTGACAACGCCGAGGAGCCCGTTTTTCTTTGCGGTGCCGCACTCGCTGTATGCCTGAACTGCCTGGACAAACGCCTCCACGGTCCACACACCAGATTGTGAGGCCTTGATGAACCTCGCCATATCAACTGCGTCTTGGAGCGAGCGGGTGATTGGCTCATTGCGATTGCGCGGGGCGAGTGAGACCGGGCGATGTGCGTCCTTGTGCTTGATAAGAATGTGGTACAATACGCGCGCGTCCTCAGTAAGCTCGCCACTGACTTCGGGTAAATCCACGCAGACCGTCTGCGACATCTGCCCAGTTTGCGCGTCTGTTGTGGCCACCGCACTTGAGGCCACGGGGGTAGGGGCAGGTTGGATCGCAACCGGCGATGGCGCCACAGCTTCTGCTTCAGGCGCCAAACTGGAGGACGCTGCAGGCCCCGCCTCCCCTCTCTCGGCCACATCGGCGGGTTCCCCGCCGGAGGGACTGACGGCGTTGGCGGCTAGCTGCTTCTTCGCACGCTCGACGGCAACGCGGGTCGAAACTGGTTTGTGCCCCGCCACCATTGTGTACTTTCTCGTGCTGTAGCCGAAGGTAATCACTGATCCTGCTGGAGCAGGAACAGGGCGCTGTGTTTCGATCCGCTTCCCGCCAATACGGACGCCATTGGTCGAGTTGAGGTCTAGCAGGACAAAGCACTGCCTGGTACTATGGAAGACGAGGACCGCGTGAACTTGACTGATCGACGGGTGCTCCAGTGTGTAGTCGCACACTTTGCTCTTCCCGAACAGGTAGAACGGGAGCCGCGAGAGGTCCAGCGAGGGGAGCATGGTCCCTTCTCGGTCGCATTGGAGGTAGTGAGGGCGCTGAGGAAGTGCCGCCCATTCTGGGCACACGAAGAAGGGCGTCTGCATGTTTAACTTGCGGGGCTCTGTGACGGTGCGAATATGAAGAGGAAGTGCAAGGGCTGCTTCCGACAGCGGGACTTCCTCATAGGCCGGTCGCGGTGGAGCCGGCACCGCGTCGGTTACGATTTCATCCTTCTGCGAAGTCGCCACCTCCGCCGCCCGGTCCAACCTACTGATGTGGTCGAGAAGGTTGGACTTCATGGTGCTTTCTGCACGGCCGCTTGCTATCTCTCACCTATCCATTCCACTCGCGCTCCCTCGCACCCTCGCATAGTGCCGTAGCCCCATTACACGTTCCTTGCGGGGGTAGGCTCTCTGTAGGTATGCCAAGGCAGAGATGTTGGGGAGCGTTAGGCAGACGTTGCACCAGCATCCACGTGGCTGACGTGGCGACCTCAACAACCCGACTCAACCGCTTCTCGGGACGGCCGCTAGGGCGCACGCGCCTAAGGATTCCAGGTGCGCCCTGAGCGTCGCGAGGTGTGACGTAGGAAGTGGGAAACAGAGCCATGCCTTGGGTCCTCATAGCCCACGAAATCCTTCTGCGGCGTGCTACACGGCGCTATTTGGGTTCCACTTGACGACCCGCTCCCGGTGAGCCCAGACGCTGTTTTCGCGTGGGTTCCACCCCCGAAAAGGATCCGCCAGCTTCCGCATCACCTTCGGGTGCATCGAGAACGGGTGAGCCGTCTTTCGACTGTTCATGAACACCATCTCACCACCTCGGTTATAGAAATTCCAACCGTTGGCCGTGTCATGCAACCCTTTGGGAATGGGCCGCGGGTCTTTATTTGCGGCGCTGGTGTTCCCAGCAAACGGGGCATTCTTTGCGGCATCAATGCGGATGTGGTTGGCGCGCATGGCCTCTTCCTGCAGCGCGGTGAGCTCGCTGGCGGAGCGGGAGGCGAAGTATTGTTGCCTTCCCGGGCGGACCGACGTAGCGTGACGTTCGCGCCACTTCATATCGCGTAGCACGTCAACCTCAGTGGATTTCTGCGGGCTCGAGGTGCCAGTCATCGCTGTAGTAGTCTCTGCGGTTGGTGGCGGCGGGGCCTGACGCAAGTACGCCTTGGGAAATGCATGGGTGAAGTTGGCGAGGGTGAAGTAGAGGGCCTCCCGTGAGCAGCGGGTGTGCAGATAGAGGAGACATGACAGCAGCCGCTCCTCTACGACGCGAGGCGTCGGTTCCCAGCACGGGGGGGTGCCCGACGCCCCACGAGCCCGCCTCTCCGTGTTGGCGAAGTATGGCGTATTCTTGAGCAAGTGCAGGGCCCGGTCCCAGCTCCCCCGCTGCAGCAGCGACGGAACAGCTGCTGCCGTGACCCAGTCCGTCATCTGCATGTCATCGCGCGTCATGAGCAGGCTATCGAGCAAACGGATCACCACCTCGGGGGCATCGTAATTTTCCATGAAGCCCTTCTTGGCCAGCGCAGGTACCTGCGATCCTTGCGTGGGTGGCGGAGGGAGCTCCACGCAGACCGGTGCGGAGGGAAACGACGCAAACACCAAATTGATGGCATCCGGAGTGAGAGCGCGTGGCGGCAGCGAGCTGCACGAGCTTGAGTCCGAGAACTCTCGCTGGAACACCGCGAGGGCATCCTTCCAGCGTCGGCACCGTCCCAGGCAGTCGAGTAGGCCGTGAAGATGGCCGTCAGCCACACCATAGCCGCCACGTTGGAGCTGAAGGTCGGAGTAGCAGCGCAGGGCGACGTCCCACCGTCCGTCACGGGCTGAGGAGGCCAGTAGACCTCTTAGTGCGGGAGCCGAAAGCGCGACGTTACTTCCTTCCGCTTCCCCCAGGGAGGGCTGGGGTTGTGGCGAAGAGCTTCCAGTCGCCGCGTGCGAACCCTTTGGTGCCTCTGGAGAGAAGAGGCTCTCGAGAGCACCTCCCTTCGCAGTCGAGCGTCGTTCCCGCGACGTAAGACCACTTCGCTGGGTTCCTTCGCCACTGCTAGAAGAGAGTCGCATCAGTTCAACGCTACCTGGCGCAGTGCGCGTCTGCTCCTGCAAGGCGCGAATCCAGTCACCGCTTCTCGCGGCAGCCTCAGCCACCCATTTCTGCGCACGCGGTGCGGAGTTCGGCGGCAGAAAGTGCCGAATGGTATATTGCAAGTCGTGCAGTCTGCCCGCCTGCGCAAGCTGCGGCAGTAGAAGCTCTGCGATGTGACTTTTCGTGGTCGCAGAGAGAGCGCTGCGTCTGGTCGCTTGATTCGCACACTCGAAGCCTTCGGCGACAGCGTTTAGCTCACAGTAGGCCCACACCAGCGTCACCCAGAGCCCTCCCGTGGATGGGATGTCGCCGGCGTACGCCTGATCGCGGAGTGTGTTGAGCGACGCTACCACGCCGGGCCGCTGGTGCGAAGCCACACCGTCAACTATGCAGCGGATCACCTGCTGGTAGTGCCCTGCGTTTGCACCGCGCCTGCCGTAGCGAGACCGAAGCACCTCCAGGGCCCGGATCCAGTTCTTCGTTTCCAGCGGAAGAACAAGGCGCCGCTCGACAGCCTCCCGACTGAGCACAGCCTGCTTCACATCACGGCTCCAATGTCTGGGGTACTTCGGCTTCGTCAGGAACTGCGTGAGGTAGCCACCATGCCTCCCGGCGACCGCTGACATTGACGCGCGCGCACGAACAAACGTGTACGCTCTGCATTACTCGCAACGCAGTGATGTGTAGAGTCACGCCGACTCATCAGCAGTTACCCCCCCCCCTCTCTTACCCACTATACGACGCTATTCCTTATTTGTTCCTTCGCCCCCCTCTTCGCTCCACCTACTGCGGCGGCGGTGACGCCAGGGACACGGGAGGAGTCGCAGAGAGACAAGAACCAATGCCATCGGCCGGTGCGACCACATTTCCGCGTGCGATGATCCTCCTACTCACTTCTCTCTCCACCCCCCACCTCATCAGGTTGATAACCCCATGCCACTCGGGCCATGGCATCTCGACCCTACCAGCTGAAGCAGCAGCAGCACTGCGTTTCCACTGAAATGCGGATAAAGCACCAACCACACTCCCTACCCCCCATAAGTCCTCATTCCAACACTTCGAGCCCAATGCGCCAACAAGACATATGAGCTCCCAGCTACAGCTCCGGGAAATGATGTGCGGCTATCCGAGCGGGGGCTGAAGCGGGTATGTGCTTGTGTGGTTGCGACAGAAGGGAAGGGGGCATGGAGATGTTGCCAACCAAAGCTAAGGAAACGTAATCACCCCCCGCTCACGCCGATTGGCACTTGCAGATATCTGTGGGTGCGAGGTAGATTGTTGGGAGGGGGGATGGAGATTGAAACAGGGCCCGCCCTGCCCACTAGTTGTGTCCATGTGGCTTCTGCGGAACGGCCGCGTAATTTGCTCGCGAGAGAGCGGCGGCCAGAGACAGCGGAAACAGGTTGGCGCTGCTGAGCTTGTGTCCAAGCTTCGAGTTCTTGTTAATGAAATCGAAGAGCTTTTCGTTCTGCTCGTAACAGATTCCTAGCTCCTTTACGAGGGCGCCGTTGAGCGTATGGAGCTTCAGCACCAGCTCCTGGATGCGCTTCAACTTCGTGTCAATAATGATGTCACGCTGGGCGTCACGCGCCACCACCTGCGCCTCGAGAGCCTTAATTCGTTTCCGCAGCTCTACGACATCAGCGCTGTTAGCACCATCAACTTCCACATCACCCTCCTTCTGCTTCGCTCGCTCGCCCCCAGCCTGCGTGGCGCCGTCGGATTGTAGCGTGCTAGGTGGGCGGCTCATGCGCGAGGAGACGAAGGCAGTGAGCCCACGGACCGCAGCTTCGACCTGCGCCTCGCGTACCGTTTCCACCGTTTCTTCGGGGGCGATGGGCTTCCCATGCGAGGCAAGGGACGCTACACTAAGAAGACGCCACAGGAGGGAGTTCTGGAGCTTCGAATGGTCCTGAATTTCCTCTTTTTCATCCTGAAGATCATCCAGCTTCTCATTTAGCTCGCTGATCTGAGTTGTCTTTTCGCTCAGCTCCTGTGTGTGGGTGCTGACCAGGTTGTTGTAGTCGAACTCCAGTTTCTGGTGCGCCACGTGGAGCTTGGTGAGCTCCTCCAGGTACTCATCCCCACGGGCTTTCTCCAGTAGCTTGTGCTCCGTCTTTGCCAGCTGCTGCTTCAAAAGCTCGATCTGATTCTGGAGCCCGTGGTCGCTCTGCTGTGAGGCCTCAGTGGCCGCCTCGAGGACCTTCACACGCGACTGCAGTTCCTTCACATTGCTCACGTGCGCCGCGTTTTCCTCCTCAAGTTCCTTGCAAAAGTCGTCGAGTTCGTCCATCGACTGCTGCATCGCGTTCTTTTCTTCGGCCAGCTCGGCTACCATTTGCTCCATGTCGCGAAGGTCGATGCGCAGCTGCCGCTTTTCTGCATCATCGGCAACGCCCAGAGAGGGATCTACGTGCATCGCGGCGGAGCCCTGCAGACCAGGTGCACCGGGGGCATCTGTGAGCCGCCGCGCTTCGAGGAGCTGGGCCGAAAGACTGTTGTTTTCCTCTGTCAGCTGCTCGATGATCATGTGCAGCTGCTCGCATTCGCCAGCGTCAGGTGCCTGCGCCTCGGATTTGGCTCGCCCCGCCCCGCCGCTGCAGCCCAAGCTCTCGGTGAGCCGCCTGATTCGCAGGTCTTTGCTCCACTGGTAGATCGTCATTGCGACGATCATCTTTTTCTGTTTCCGCAGCTCAATTTCAAGCTCGCGGATTTTTGTCTTGGCATCCGATATCTCGTTCATGGTGACATTGTTTCGGATCCTCTTTGCGCGCTGGGCGAACTGGAGCGTGCTGCGCGACTCGTCCGTGTGCTGTATGTCAGCTGTCATGCAGCAGAAGACGACCGTGAACGAGTTTCCGCCTAGTGCTGTTTTGAGAAGGTGCGTGAGGCGGGAGTCACGGTAGGGTACAAAGCTCCCTGATCCGGACTCGGTGAGGCGGTTAATGACAGTCGTAAGTATCGTCAAGGATTTGTTGATGTGCCCGCCTTCGACCATTCGCTGGCCAGTTGCGCCGGTTTTGGCTACACGCTCTGACCCGGCGAGGTCCACAAGGTTGAGCGTTGAGACGATGCGCTTCTTCATCTCGCCGTCGTTGTCACCAAGATCTCCCTCAGAGTCGGAGCTGGCATCGCTCTCAGCTGCTTCAAATGTGAACACTCGCTCCACAAGAATGCGGATAACGCAGTGAGAGCGGCTCGAGCGCTCGTTCATCGCGGTGGCAGCGGAAACGCGAGCCTCCGCCTGGGTGTGAATGAGGCTGAGACACTCACGCGCATTGCGCACCCGGCGCCGCTGCGCATTGTGTACGTAGACTCCGTGCTCATTCTCGCGGATGGAGAGGGGAAGGCCGGCACCCTTATCGTCGAGTAGGTCACGCAGTTGCTCGTTGTATATCTCCAACATGGAGACATGGACGTCGATTTGCATGGACAGGTTCTTCTGCTGCTCCTTCTCGAGCTGCGCGAACAGGTCCCGCACAGCAAGCGTAACAATTCCCTCGTTCCGCATCGTGAGACCGTCACCTAGCATCGTGTGAGACTTGCCGCTTCCCGTTTGCCCGTAGGCGAAAACAGTCCCGTTGTACCCCTTGGCAACGTTCGCCACTATGCTCGCACGGACGCACCGGTCGTAAAGGTCCTGCGTCTGGGAGTCGACCCCGAACACACGGTCAAATGTGAAGAGTGAGTCGGCATTGGACCGCTCACGCAAGGTAGTAGGCGATATGTCCCACGCCACTTTCTTTTCGTTCAGCTCGTCGCGAAGTGGGCGGACACGGATCGCCACCTCGATGGAGCTCTGCTTCTTGGTTCCTGTGTCGCCCGCCGGCTTCTCCGTCTGCGGTGGCGCGGAGGAGGTCATTGCTGCCGGTTCGCCGCCCTTGCGCAGATGGCACCAGGTGGACCTAAGCCCGGGGAGGCCAGGACGGGTGGGGTTGGCACGGGCGATGACGGTCGAGACGCTACGGGTGATTTCTTTACTCACCTCGGCGCAGCCCGACGGTGCTGTGTGTGTGGGGGTGCGTGCGTGTTTAGGCGCCGGGG
>PGOM01000095.1:87892-99180 GCA_002921335.1 Paratrypanosoma confusum | reverse complement strand
GAACGTTCCCCCGCGAGCGCGTCGCTCATGAGTCGCTGGAGCAGCTTCCCGTGGCGGATGAGGTCATCGACGTCGTTGACAAGGCGCTCGCTGCGGCTCGCGGCTTGATCGTTGCGGCATTGCTGCTCGTTGAGGTGCCGGGAGTAGCGCCGCAGCGATTCGGTCACCTCGGCTGGGCTGATGCTGCGGCTGGTGGCCGTGGTGCAGCGGCTGCCGCCCTGGGTGCCGTGATCGCGCGGCGTCAGCGCGTCCGAGGCGACGGGGTCGCCGTGCCACCCGCGTGGCGCCCGAGCGCCGAGCCGCAGGAGGAGGCGCTGCGCGGGCGGCGTCTGCAGCGGTTGTGCCCCGCACGCGCCAACCCGGTCCACGTCTGTCGCACCGCCGTGCGACTCGCCGACAGCGAGCGGACCCGCGGCGGAGTCCCCCGTGTCCCTGGCGACGGGGGAGAGGGGCAGCGACGGCTCGCGGCGGAAGTACTGCTGCGCCAGCGGGGTGACCACCAGCCGGCGGTGCGCTCCAGCGGAGCTGCCGAGGGAATCCGTCAGGTCGTGGCGCTGGACGCTCAGCACCGCGCCAGGGCTCTCCGAGGCAACGCCCGTCGCCGGGTTGCAGGTGCCGCGGTCGGTCTCCTCCGCACTGCTGCTGCTGCTGCTGCTGCACGTGCAGCGGCTCGCGCTGGTGCTCCGGTGGGGGTGGTGGTGGGGAGGTGGGTGTGGTGGCGAGTCGGTGGTGGCCGCCATCGGCGGGGTGGAGGTGGGCGGCGACACCGCGCCAAAGTCCAGGCGCGTTCGGACGGCCAGCACCGGGTCCTCCTCCCCCGCGCCGGGGCGACGGCGGGGCGCCTCGCCGGCCTCCGCCCCGGCCGCCACGGGGGACGGCACCGATGGGGAGCGGGCGACGCATCCCTGTGGAGAGGCGGGCGGACTGCACTGGCGGGCCAGCAGCAGCATCTCCTTGATGCGGCCCGACTCGGCCAGCAGCTCGGACACCACGTCGCCCAGCTCCGCCTTCTCCCGCTGCAGCGCTTCCACGTAGTGGTCGAACTCCTCCTGCTGTCGCCGTAGGGCCGCCTCGTGCTCCTGGCGGCACGCGGACAGCTGGGTCTCGTAGGATGCGACCACCCGGCGGACCTCCCGCTCGGCGGCGGGGCCCTCCCCATCCATGGCCGCGCCATCACCGCCGCGCTCCGAGCAGCCCTCGCCCGCCCCTCCGTGCCCCTCGTCGGTCTGCGTGGCCACATGCAGCGCGTCGTCCGTGGGCGAGCGGGCGGCCTGCTCCAATTCCAGCGCCTCCAGCTCTCGGACGGTCCCTGCGAGCACCTCCACCTGCTGCCTCAGCTCGGCGATTTCGCCGTCCTTCTCCATCAGCTGCGTCTGGAGCACCACCATCTCGGTGTACAGGGCCGCCTCGGCCTCCGCCCGGCTCTCCTGCTCCAGCTGCAGCGCCCACTCCCGTTCCGCCTTCGCCTCCTGAGCGCCCTTGTCGACGGCCTCCACGAGCGTTTGAACCTGGACGCGAAGGCCCGCGATGGTGTCCTCCGCCTTTGCATCTGCCTTGGCCTGGCGCAGCGCCTCGGTCTCCAGAAGCTCCCGCGTGTGCTCTTCCAGGTGCCGGGCCGCCGCCGCGCGCTCGCTACGCATCTGCCGCTGCAGGTCGCGGATCTCCCCCTGGTACATCCGGTGCAGCTCGGCCACTGCCGCGGTGTCTGCCGCCGGGGTGATGCCGCCGGGGTCGCCGCCCGCCTCCGCTGAGAAGCCACGTTGGCCAGCGTCCAGGGCCTGCTGCAGCTCCGCGAGCTGCACCTTCACACCCACCAGGGACTTCTCCAGCGCCGCGATGGTCTCCTGGTCCGCCGCGCGCCGCATCTGCTCCTCCTCCGCCGCCTCGGCGGCTTGCTGCGCCACGGAGCACTCCAGGTCCGCGAAACGCTGCTGCCAGTATTCGACCTTGGCGGTGGACTCCTCTAGAGCGAGCTGCAGCTGGTGCGCGCGCTGCGTGGACGGCGGCGACGCAGGGGGCCGCGTCAGCGCTGGGCCATCAACCTGAGGGAGGCACGACTGCCCTCGAGGCGACGCGTCGTCACTGGCCAGCGCCGGCACAGCCGCCACGCCGTCCAGTGGGGATTCCGCCCGCGCAGTCTCGAGGCGCATAGCCGGCGGTGCTTCAGCGGCCAGCTGCACCCGGGCGTCGCGCATCCGCTGCAGGTCGCCCTCGTAGATGCGCCACATCGCCTGTGAGAACTTCTCCGCCTCGGCGAGCATGCCGCTCACAGAGTAGAACGACTCCAGGCGGTGCGCGATGTAGCGCTGGAGGCTGTCCAGCACCGCGGAGTACTGCTGGAGCAAGCGCTGCAGCTGCTGCTCCATCGGCGCCCCGGCGTCGTCCGTGAAGGCTGCCGAGCAGGGTCCTGAGACGGTGATGGACGATACGGACAGCTCACCGCGGCTCCAGACGCTCCCGGCGCCACGCACCTCGCTTGAGTGCAGCGGCTGGATGTCGGCCTTCGCACCTCCAGCGGCACTTGCGCTGCGCTCCGACGAGGGTGACACGGAGGTTTCTCTGCGCTCCCCCGGGGCCCGCCCCTTGCCGTCCACGGCCTCCCGAAGGTAGGCAAGCGCCGTTTGAGATAGCGATGAGGTATCCGACGACGCGGTGGAGTCGGAAAGGTGAATCGCCGACGTCGAGGTGGGCGACGACGACCCAGCAGTGCTTGCCAGCTGACTGAGCTCCACCACACCGTCGGTGAGTTCTGCCAGGGCCTGCTGGAGCTCGCTCTGCAGCTGCTCCTGCCGAGCCTCCACCTCGCCAGTGACGCCATTCGGCTCCCCGCAGACGCTGATCAAATACGCGTTCAGCGGGGCAAACTTCTCCGCCCACTGAGTAATGGAATGACTGCTGGCGGTGACAGCCGCTTCGATGCTCTCCACGGCTTCTTTTCGCTTTGCCGCGAGCCAGGACGCCTTGGCCAGACGGTTCTCGAGACGGCGTGTTTCGCGCTTGACTCTTCGCCGCTCGAGCCGGCGCCTTCCGCGGAGCGAGGTAAGCTGCCGCTCCAGTTGCCGGACCTTCAGACGATACACGCGGGTCCATCCGAGCGGATGCGACGTGGCACCACTGTCCCGCGGCTCCGGCGCAGCGCCGCCTGCTGAGGACGTTTCCTCCGCTGGCGCTGCTGCCTCGACCGAAGCGCGGGCGGCCGGAACCAAGCTCGCCGACCGCTCCTCCAGCTGTCGCAGGTCGCCCTCGTAGATGCGCCACATCGCTCGCGAAAACTTCTCCGCCTCGGCGAGCATGCCGCTCACGGAGTAGAACGACTCGAGGCGGTGCGCGATGTAGCGCTGGAAGTCCTCAAGTACCCCTGCGTACTGGCTGATCACCCCCTGCATGGCCTGCTGAATCTCGTCAGCGGGCGATAGCACGGCGTCCTGGGTGCGATGCACAGGCTCGCCATCGGGGTCTGCGATCGCCACGGATGGTGTTGACCCACCCGCCCAGCGGTCGGTAGGGCGGGAAGCAGCTGCCTCACCGCCGTCCGCGGATTCGCTCACAGCAGCCTCCCCTCGGCCTACTGGGCCGCCCGGCTCGAGCCCGTCATTCCGCCAGGCCTCAGGAGGTCCTCCAAGGTCCCAACACGACGCCCCATCGTGGGACGCCTCGCCACCGTCTGCCACAGCGCTGTGGTTCTGCACAGAGAGTGACGACACATCGCCTGACGCTACCTCCAGCGCATCCTGACTTCGGAAAAGGTTTCCCTCGAGGAACCTTCCATACACCAGGAGCTTCTTGAGCTGCGCTTCGTATTGCACGCGCTGCTGATCCAGCGCTAGCCTCGCAGCACGCTCCATGGAGTCGATAGCCTCACGAGAGTGCCACACTTGCTTCGCGCACTCCTCATGGACAAGCGCGCTGAGGACGTCACGAATCACCTGCTCAGGGGGTATCGCTGGCACTATGGCATCATTACTTGCGGGAGGGGCGGCCACCTCTGTCGCCACTGGGCCCGCATCGCCACTTGCCTGCCTCTCCGCGTCTGTCACTGGAGGCGCGGTATGCCCACTGTGCAACCGCAGATTGTTCAACTCGTCATGCGCCGCTTCCAGCATGCCGCGCAGCTGCTCGATTGTCTCCGATCGCTGGAGGTCCTGCTGCTCCGCCTTGAGCGCACGTACTTCGTGCATGTGCAGCAGCCGCACCCACTCAGCCTCCTTCTCCTGATGCAGCGCCTCGAGAGTGTCGCGGGCTCGACTGGCAGCCGCTGCGTGCTTTTGCTCACCAGCGAGTTGGGTTTCCAGAGACCTGCATCGCTCCTCGAGGGCAGCTATCCGCTCCGAAGAGGCAGTGGCCTCGCGCTGGGACTCGTCGCGGAGCTCTTTCACCTGATCGGCAAGCCGCTGGGCCTCAGTCTGCGCCTCATTCCAGAGGCGCGTAGCGTCACCCAGTTTCGTCGCGAACGAAAGGCGTTCCTGCTCTAGAGTGCCCCTGTGGAGGCGCTCCGCGGCCTCGCACTTCCGGTCGGCCTCCGCCTGCAGTTCGGCACCGTGAAGCTCCAGCGCGGCCCCCAGCCGTGCCTCGTGGTCCCGTGCGGCACGCGCGCACTCGTCTGCATGTAACGCGCGGAGCTCCTCCAGCTGCCGCAGAAGCTCCTCTACCTGCGCCTCTGCCGCGATCGCACGCAGCTCGTCACGCGGCTCGGCTGTGGCAGCGGAGAGCTTCTCATTGAGCGACTCGCACAACTCTTTGAGACTTTCAGCGTGGGCAACCACCTCATTCTTTTCGGCCTCCAGTGCATTGCACCGGTGCTGAAGCTCACGGCCCCGCTCATCGAATGCCTCTAGGAGAACGCGCTCGTGCTGTTCGTCAAGCACAGCACCCGTGGCGGTGAAGTAGGTATTGTACTTGGCCGCGACAAAGTTAGAAAATACCTCGAGTGAGGTGCCTAGATGCCGTGTAGGCAGGTGCTCTATGTGATCCGACAGGAAATGGTGCTGCTGACGCACCTCGCGGCGGTACTCGTCGCGCTGCTCTCGAAGCCGTTCGATGGTGTCGCACGCTGCGCGTTGATCGGCCTGCGCCTCCCGAGCCAGCTGCTCCATCCGGCTCCTGTAGCGCCGCTCGAGCGTGGTCGCCTTCCACACCGTGAAGTAGAGCTTGGCACAGTACTCCACCAGCAGCTCGCCCAGGTACTGGATGTGAGACACCGCCTGCCGCGACTCCTGCTCCGCGCGGCCAAGTTTGCGGAGCGCTTCTGCGAGTTCAGTTCGTGGCACGCTTTCTTCCACAAGCTGCCGTGCTGCGGCCTCTCGAGGTGCGGACGGCTCCGACCGGCTGGCGCTGCTACGCGGCGATGGGATCGTACTGATGGGGTCGAACTCCACATCGTTCATGTTTGGCGCATCGCCCGGCTCCTCAGAGGGACCCAGGGGGGGCAGCGAAGCGATCGGCCCCGCTTGTGGTGGTGGAGCCGTCACGTCGTCGCCGCTTCTGCTGGTTTCTGTGGCCGCGTCGTGCGTCACCTTCGGCCGAGCACACATTTTATCCAACATCGCCGATGTGATGAACCGGTAGCTGACCAGGTGATGCCTGCGATATGCCTCCTGGTACTCCAGGTCACAACGGTCCTGCAGCTCCTGCACCAGTACGTACCGCTGCTGCAAGCGTTCGTATCGCTCGTGCTGTGCCTCAAGGTCGGCCGACGCGCTCTCCGTCGCAGCCTGTAGTTCTGCCACCCGCTCCTCCGCCTCCCGCCGCTGGCTCGTCGCCACCTCGAGTCGCCGCTCGGCAGTCTCCAGCGCCTCTCGCAAGCGGGCTTGCTCCGCACGCAGCTCTGCTGCTTCGGACGCATCACGCTGCGCCAGCCGCTGTGCCTCTTCGCGATCGTGAGCGTTATCGACGCTCAGCTGCTGCTTCAATTGATCCAACTCGCGCTGTAGGTGGTCGCTCTGCGTCTGTTCAGCACCAAGCGTGTTCTGCAAGACGCGGTTTCGCTCTTCGCAGGCGCTGAGCTGCGCCAGTGCCTCCTCTAGCGCCTTCGTGCATTCGTGGTGGAACGACGGGTCCACGGTGGGGTGCACCTCTACGCTCGTCTGGGTGGCATGGTTCCCGTCATCTGCCTTGCCGTCGTCTGGGGCGGCGGCGACCTCTGTCAGTGCGATGTGGGCCTTGTCCAGCTCCACGCGAAGGGTGGCTTCCACCTGTTGCGATCGCGAGCGGTCCGTCCACCGCAGCCACTCCATGAGGTACCGGCGCTGCAGCTGCTGTTCCGCATGCACCGCGAGAAGGTTTGACGCGTGGCTGAGCGTGTAGTCCAGACTGGAGCACATCTCGTTAAACTGCCGCCGCTTCTCCTTGCGAAACCGCTCGAGCACCTCATCGTATTCCTCCGCGTCCCGGCGCCGTTTTTGCCGCAGCACCTCCAGATCGGACTGGTGCATCACCTGCGCGCGCTCCAAATCGTCCTGCGCCTTGACAAGCTCCACTTGGCACCGGGCTAGTGCCCCCTTAAGGTCGCTCACTTCCCCATGAAGGGGCTCGAGCACGGCCACGGCACTCAATGCTTCCGCCCGCGCGGCAGCGACCTGGGCACCCTGTCGCTCCAACTCGCGTGCCCACACACAGTTGACGTGCTGGGTGTACAGCTGTGTTGCGGCGCGCAGCCACTGTGCCTCGAGGTTGCGCTGCGCCGGGAGCCACCCAATGAATACCATTTCCCGCTGCTCGGCTAAGCGCTGTCGTGACTCACGCGCGAACACCGCTCGTTCCAGCTCCAGGCGGTTGCGCATCTGATCCAGGTCCAGCTGATGCTCCTGGCTGTGCTCCGCCAGCCGTCTTGTGAGCATCTGGTGGTCGGCTACGTGCTGACCCACGTGCTGCTCAAAGGCCTCGCGTGTCGTGCGCAACTCCTCCTTCAGCGCGGTCAACTCCGCCTCCAGGGCGCTGCGCTCGCTCGACGCGAGCTCGGCCAGCACCTTGCCCTGCTCGCGCTCACGCTCCAGTCGCGAGCCCCAGCTCTCGCCTAGGCGCTGAATCTCCACGTCGCGCGAGCTAATGCTCGCCGTGGATACCGCCAACTCTGCTGCTGTCCGTGCGCTCTGCCGACGCAGCAGCAGCTGGTACCACCGCCCAAGCAGCCGCTGCTTTGTCCGGGCGGCTGCAGAGCTAGCAACGCAGGCGGCCAGTGCAGCAACGTGCTGCTCGTGAGCAGCACTGGCCGCAGCCGTCACTGCACGCTCCACGCGTTGCCTTTCCACACGCCGCCGCCAGTGGCACAGGGCATCCTTCAGCCCAATTTTCTGCCTCTCCGCACACACCATGTCTGCGAGGCGCCTCACCTGCCGCTTGGCGTCGTAGACCTCCTCCTCGCAATTTTGCAGCTGCTCTTCGTATCGCTGCTCCGTGGTTTTCAACTTGGCGTCGTAGTAGCGCTGCATGTTTTTCCGTGCCTTGGCCGTGCTGCGGGTGTGAAGCACCGCCCACCGGAAAAGGGTGCTGTAGATGAGCGCATGCCGATCTGCGACCTTCAGTCGCTCGCGCATCGCTACCTCAGCGGCGTAGCGATTCTCAGCGGCACTTTCAGCCTGGGACGACCTTCCGCTCGCGGTGCGAGAGCTATGCACTGCTGCAGTCCGGCGGCCCGACTCACTATGATCACGATGCTGTGGCAGCTGCGGCGACCGATCGGGTGCCGCCAGACCAAGCGCAGCCCGGCTCGGCGATATCGCAGCCAAGCGAGGCGAGGGGTGCCGGCTCTCCCACGGCTGCTTCGGTGCACTGCTGGACCGTAGTTCCACGGGTTCCTGATGTGCGAGGGGCCAGTCCTGGCGCCACGACGACCGGATTGTCTCGGCGTCGCGAGGCTCGGTTTTTACACTCTCGACCATGTTTTGCCGCGGCGAGCTGCCCGCTGCGACCACGTAGCGGTGTGTGGCACGGTGGTCTTCCACCGTCTGGGCTCTATGGGGGGGGCTCCCGTGGGTTCTAAAGATCGAGTCGGGTCGGATCAGTTCGAGTAGCTGGTGGGCGCCATGCTGGAGCAGCTGCACCGCCTTTTCCTGCCGCTGTTGAATGGCGTCGTGCACCTGCATGGCGCCCGCAGCATTTGGTGCCACGGTATGCCCGTTGACTCCGGGCATTGCAGCAGTCGGCGAGGTCGCCGGCAGGGGCGTGCTACTCACGGGCTCCGTAGTGGGCGGGGACGCTGGCAGTAGCCCATTTGCTGCGCTGCGCTGCGGTGAGTCACCACGGCGGGTGGGCGAGACGCTAGTTTGCCCCGCAGCCCCACGTAACACCAGAAGCTCGTGCTGGACGTGTAGGATCTCCTGCTGCGCCAAATGCAGGGTCTGCGCCACAGCCTCCATGAGGTCAGCCACAGAGTGGTGACAGTGGCTGCTGGGGAAGCAAAACGGTTGTGGCGTGGGAGCGATGGCTCCGAATATACGTCCTACTCCACCACACGTAGGGAAGGGGAAAGAGGAGAGGGCGCGAGGCTGGTGCGGGAGATGGAAGGGGGGGGGTTGCGGTTCTCTAAGACTGCCCTACCGCGACGTGCCGGTGCTGCTTCTCACCGGAGACGGATGGGGCCCACGAGTGCCCACCACGAAAGACCTAACCCACCTCGCGCTGCGGTGAACGGGGAAAGCAACAGTACGCAGTATTGAGTGCCACCATGCCAAACCTGCCATTTGCGACTTCACAGGCCCCCCGCACCAGCATCCCACCACTGGCAGCATGCCTTGCGGGAGCCTCATCTCCCATGCATCCCCCCCCCTCCCTCGTCACTGCTGGCGTCGCCAGAGAGGAAAGGCGAGAGAGAGAGGAGAGATGGTTAAGGATAGAGGTGTGTGTGTGTGTGTGTGGATTGGAGGGGATGGAAGGTGCTAACCCTCACCACCCTCACTCCCATTCTCTCCTGTAGGGGGTGTGGAGGGGATGTGGGGGCCCCGCGTGCACGTTGGCGGGCGGGCTGCCGTGGCTCACCTTCAATACAGCACTCACTGGGCCAGAAGTCAGGTGCCCTGTGATCTTGGCTCCCGTTCGCCGGCGGATGGCGCGGGGCGACGAGGCCGTTCACGACCTTTGCCGGCCACACATCCTGACGCTCCGGTTGCGAGGGATCGGGGCCTTGCCGTACGGCAGCGGCCCAGAACGCACCACCGCACGGGACGTGTGTCACAGCCACACGCCACAGCACCACGCGACGGTGCCGCCACTGCGGGCTGCCTCCCCCACCGGGGCCGCGGTGAGCTGGGCTGCCCCGCCGCCTAAACCGGACCTGCAGACCGTCGCCTCTCTGGTCACGCCATGCACTGTCACAGGCACACCCGTTCGCAGCCCGTGTTAGATGAAGAGACGAAGGAGGAGGCGACCTACGGTGACCAAGTGCCGAAACGCGAGCACAACCTCCCACGCTCTCAAACAACCCCACCCACCTCCCCCCACTAAGGCAACGGCAGCAGTCTCACCGCAGGACCCGACGATGTGTAGTGCAGCATGTGCAGCGCTGGGAAAGCAGGCCCGCGTCAGTGGTATTTCTTGGTGCGGTGGCTGCGGATGCCTGCGCCGTAGGCCTCCGTAGCGCCGCTCCACTCCGCCCGGACCACAAACCTAGCCACGCCGGCACGATCGCCGCAGCAAGAGACGAGCCCAGCCACCTCTCACTCACCGCCCACCACCCACCCAACCAGCGTGTTTACCCGCTCACGCTTTTCACTTCTCCCAGTCTCCGCTGGGCACTATCGCCACTTCATTAACCCGCCCGCTTGCACGTCCAATAGCAGGACTAGACCCTCCGGTGGACGCTGTAGTGACTGCGGACGCCCGACACCTATGTGGCGCATCGGCTTCGTGGCGGGGTGGCACCGCGCCGCCATCCAACTTCTCACCCACGCTCGCACCTGCATCCGACTACACTACCACTTTTCCCTGACCCGCCTGTGGCTGCACCTACGCCATGCGTCCGTGTTTCACGCGAAGCATCTTTTACTCCATCGTGTGTGCGGAGCCGAGATTACTTCTTCTTCCCGCTAAGGCGAGCGAGGTATCCACCGAGGGTCTTCTGCACATCTGGGTTCGTGATGAGCTGAACAACGAACTGCGTGTCGTATTCGCGGTCCTCCTCTGAGGCGAGCAGCTGTAGATACTCACGGCGCATCATGTCGCGCGACATCCAGCGCGACTGGTTGGGAACAGCGAGGAACTTCTCCAACTCCTTCACGGCGGTTTCCATGACCTTGTCCTCTTCCACCACTGCATCAACCAGGCCCACGGCGAGCGCGTCGTCGGCCGTAGGCGTCTCGCCGAGCTGCAGCATGCGCTCAGCCGTGCGCGGGCCAAGAACTTGCGCATAGGCGGGCATCACCCACGCGGGGGCGACGATGCCGAGCTTCGTCTCGTTCAGCCCAATGCGGTACGCACGCTCTGGCTTGCCCACAGGGCTGCGGGCCATGATGCGGTAGTCGCACGCAAGCGCCAGAATGCAACCGCCTGCTGGGGAGTTGCCGTTGATCGCCGCGACGATCGGCTTCGGGAAGCTGTTCAAGATCATCCAGTTCTCCTGCAGCGCCATCCAAAACTGCACGAGGCGCTCCTCCTTTGGGCTGTATAGTTCACTGATGTCCAGGCCCGCGGAGAAGACGGTTGGAATCGCGGAGGTGAAGATCACGCCGCGGCACGACTCGTCGCTCCCGAGCCACAGCAGCCACTGATTCAGCTCCTGCAGGAAGTCAAGGTTCAGCGAGTTGACCGGGGCGCGGCAGAGGCTGATGGAGGCGATGCCCTTCTCACCAAGGTCCAACTTGAAGAATTTGGGTGGCTCCGCCGGCTTCTGCGGGGGGCGGAACTCCTCCTCGCCCTGCGCGCCGCCCTCTGGGGCGCGGAGCTCAGGAGGAACACCCGACGGCGCCCCACCGGTGCGGCCGGCACTCTGGAAGCGCAGGGTGCTGTGCATGGCCGTTGCCGCCGCACCTGGTGGGGCGTAGGAGAGCCACGGGGCGTTTAGCGCGGTGGCAGCGGCCAGCGCGCGACGGTTTAGAGCGTGCATGACAGTGCGGCGCATGATTCGTGGGTACGGGCGGTGAGCGTGCGTGTGGGTGGTGCGGGCTTTGCGTGGGTGGTGAAGCACAGCTGGTTTGTGCGTGTGGTGAGGTGCGTTTGCGTGCTTGAAAAGACACTGAGACTGCTGGTGCGAGTCAGAGGCAGGGTGGTTCTGCAAACACTGCGAACCTCTCGCACGTCACGCCCACGCTACAATTTCGCATGGCGGGTGCCACCCATCGCCCTCACCCCCCCCCCCC
>PGOM01000095.1:65690-77097 GCA_002921335.1 Paratrypanosoma confusum | reverse complement strand
TCCCCCCCCCCCCGCATCCTTCCCCATTCCACGCTCCCCAGTGGCGGCGTCGACATGGCGGAGGGTCAACACGCGCGGCAGCACCTCGCTACGTCTCCATGGACCGATTCACGCCGTGCTTACTCAGTCCACGCGTGCCAGCGAACAGTTGAGCCCCTTCTCCGCAGACCCCTTTCTCCGACCCAATGAGCCTCTCCACAGAGTCAGCTGTGACGTACCAGGCCACATCCCTTCCGTGCTGCGAAAGGATTGAAGGGGCCTTTGGATCGAACCGCGTCTGCGCGTGACTGAAGAAACGCCGACGGATTGGATTCTCACCGCCGCTTGTACAGTGATGCCATGCGGGCATCGGCTTTTCGGTCTCCAGGCAGAGTCGGTGTGATAGGTTCAGGGAGAGGCCCGGTGGGCCCGCGGCTGTGGTGCTCCGCGCTAGTGGCTCGGTGTGCGATAGGTGGTGGTGACTTCTTAGCCAGCGAGTTCCCTGGTGGTAGTTCCACCGGCGACGCATTCACAGGGGTGTAGAACTCGTTCCAATGGTCAATGACGAGAGTGAAGTTACTCGCAGGAACAAGAATGGATCGAAACGGCCCCGTGACTGAGAGCTCATCTGACTCTCCAGTCGCCCATGAGCAGCTGCTGCACAAGTCGGGGTTGGCGACAAGTACTGGAAGCAGCTTGGGGCCGCTGTGCGCCTCGGCTAAATTGATGCGGCAGGTGTCACCTGCTTCGCCATCGATGGAATCCAGAGAAGGACTGCTGGCTGACACGCCTGCAATGCCCGAGGCTTCACGGCCAGGTTGGTGCCTGGGCTGTGGCAGGCGGTGATAGAGCTGTCCTTCAGTGTTCGACCCAAGACCCGCGACGCAACCGTTTCTGTATCGCACCAGTAACGTGGACGGCCCCTGAACTAGCTCGACGATATCGTACGGAGACTGTGGGCGACGAAGCCGCGATGATGCATTCAGCGCATCGCAGCCACTGTCGGTCACAGGGGGTGCGTGGAGCGGTGCAGTAGGCTTCGACGGCCGTGATGCATCCGGCGGTACCCCACGTTCCGTCAGCAGTTCCGTCAGCCGCTGCCTTTTCACCTCGCGTTCCTGCCGTAGCTGCGCCCGTCTTTCCAGCATGGCGGTGAAGTACCGTATCACGTGCGATTGGTCGACGATGAGAAACCGCGGTGATGGCACGCTAAAACCGAAGTCTTTCATCATACCTTGTACCAGCAGCTCGTTTTTATGGCTAAGGTACACTGCCATGTCACCGACGCACGCAATGTCGCGGATGCGGATCAGCCGGTGAAGAGGATCTCCGTGGCCTCTCCTCTGCCTCGGCGCCTTCGTCGATTCAGCTGAAGGTAGCTCAGCCCCCGCTGCCGCATCTACCGCTACGGCGTGCGGACTCTCCTGTACATATGCACGGATTAGAGGAATGATCACAGGATCGAAGCTGTTGGGTGGCAGCTGGCCACAGTGTGTCGCCCCACAGCCATACACCTTGCCATCTTCTGTCAGAAACAGCGAGAACGAGTTTCCGGCGGCCACCTTTCGGACCATAATTTGGCGGCTGCTGAAGTAGGCAACGCGCGTCGGGTGCATCGGGGAGATAGTGGTACCGATGCCCAGCTCCCCCCACGTGTTGCTACCAAAGGCGAGCAGCATGCCGTTGGACAACGTGGCGAAGGAATGGTTGAAGCCGCAGGTAATGGAGCTCACCGATGGTGTGCTAGACCCCACAGGAAGCTGGCTGGTCAGCCACTCGCCGCTGAAATCCCACTCACCGAACCCCTGGCTGTTGTCCACAGCCTCTTTGTGCCCAACGCCGAGTTGACCAACGTGGTTATTGCCGAACGCGATGACCCGCTGACCATGTGCGCGGTACACCAGGGTGAAGTTCGCACCGCACGCGACGCGGCTCGGTATGCCAAGCGCGGCACCTCCGTCGTCAAGGCGCCCCCTCGCTGCAGCCCAATCGCTGCCTGTAAACCGCCGCAGGCGCTGCGTGGCACCCGATGGCGCCGGTGCTGCGCTAGCGGTTGCGCAATCGCCCATTTCCAAGGGCTCGGCCGTGTAGTCGGATGCGATATAGACAGGTGTGGCTTCAGTAAGCTCCTCCAGCTGCTTCACCCCGGCCCGCACGCCATGATCTTCATCAGCCATACCCCGAGTGCCACTCAGTGATGCGGGCGGTTTCGAGGATGCGCTTGCCGAGATAGGTACGCCTACCTGGCCGTACCGGTTGCACCCAATAGCGACGAGGTTCCCCTCTCTCGTGAGGCACACAACGTGCTTGTGGCCTGCCGCGGCATGAACAAAGTCGTAGAAGGGTTCCTTCGGATGCAACCACTCCTGCTCTTGCTGGGCCATGCGGTGTCTCTCCGCCTCGACAGCTTCAATGTCAACGTATCCAAACGGGCTAGGACTTCGAGACACCGGATCACCAGGGACCCCCTCTGCCATGCTCTCCTGTCGTAGCTCGCACCGCTGGGCATCGTGCATCATTTGTAATGCCTGGATCACGCACTTTCGGCGTGCCAGCTCGTCGAGCGCGATCACCCGAGCTACCTCGGCCTCCTCGGCTTCGAAGCGGGTGAACTTCGTCGCGTCCACCTCGCTCGGCGGAGGAAGCGCCTTGAGGAACACTTCACCCACGGGTCTACTGGGCAGACCACACACACTGCCGAAACCGAGAATGCGGCTGTGAAGGCGGCGCATCTCTGACGTCTAACGTAAGGCTCTGAGACGACCGCGAGGTCAGGAGCGCAGCACAGGAAGACACCAAAAGATATGGGGGGAGGAGGTGCCACCAGTGTGGCTCTCTTCGACCTGCGCTAACCATCCAGCCTTGCTGCCCCCACCAGCGCAGCATGGCCGTGACTCAGGTTCACCGGCATGCATGTGTTTTCGGTGTGTCCTGGAGGTGCTGGTGAGGACGATAGGGTTCATAACACAGCAGTAGTTATTGGAATATGCCTCCATTTTTGTTCACACAAGCTCTGCGCAGATCACTGCGGCGTGCCTTCAGCGCTACAGTGCGCGCCTGTAGCGAGGGAGAAGGGGGGGGGAGGGGTAGTGTGTGGGTGCGGCTGCAGAAAGTTGATGTAGACGGCACATCAGTGAGCAATACGCGCTAGAGAAGCTGTACAGCTTCGCGCGCATGCACCGCGATACATCACACACGCGCATGATGTAGTATTTTTCTCAGTCCTTTCGGAGTGCTTCGTTTTAGCGTGGCTTCTACCACATATCAGCTCCACATACATGCCCCAATGGGCCACACACAGCCAAAAACAAAACAAAAATACAGAAAAAGCGACGGCCACACCGACCCATATTGCTTGCAGCGACGACGTGTGAAGTGAGTCGCGAGTGGTGGCTGTTTTTGCCAAGTCACTGCATGTCACTGGACTCGCCAGAGGTGAGAGGGAAATAGCTGGACGGGGGTATATCCAAAAAAGAGGGGAGGTGGAGGCAGCAGCGTGGGGGATGATGATGGAGTTTGCATAAATTGAGCCGCCCAATTCACCTAAACCTACGCCTCTGGGTAGCAAGAGGGCAGGCCACAATAAGCCGGATAGGGTTTGCGGGGGGTGAGGAACAGAGGGAGGGGATTGAGGGAGGGGATTGATAAAAATTGGGGGGGTGGAGTGGACGGGGAGACTACTGTGGGAGCGACTGAGCTAGAAGGTCTCGGAAAAACAGGCCCTCAGCGCGACGACACCGCTGCAAGGCACAGAGTAGAAGCGAACAATGGAGGGCATTCGTAGTTTGGCCGAAGCTGTGAATAAGCAGGGATGTGATTGGTTCAAGGACGCGAAGAGAGTGAGTGCGACGCGAGGAAAATTCCGTCGCTTGTAGCACCATCGCCAAGGGTGCGTATGGATGCGGCTCCGGGGCGTGGTTGGGGCAGGGCTCGTCCACTTCCCCCCTCCTTCTCCTCTTCCCGCTAAGCGCAATAGGCTCAACGTCACATACAACCAGACACTCGAAGGATCAGCGTCATACATGTGGAAAAGCCACCCCAAAGACAGCACCTTGCCCCCAGGCACTTAGGGAAAAGAGAGAGTAAGAGAGTGAGAGAGAGGGGGGGGAGGGAAGAAGGGAGGAGTGGATACGTAGCACGCAAACCTTCATACAATCAACATGCAGGAAAGGAGCTGCAGTCGGTTGCTCGGACTGAGAGGGTGGGAAACAGGGAAAGAAAGAGAGCGCGTGTGGAAGGGAGTGAAAGCGAAGGGGGCAGCTTCTGTACCCGATGGATAGATCCATCGCGGTGGTGGGTGCGATCTGGAATGGAACGACGAGTCGGTGAGAGGAGGAGGAGGAGGGAGGCAGCAGCAGGAGCGGCTGCTCGCTGGGGTATCCGCATCACCGGGGTGGGACGGAACCCGGGCGCATGGCATCACGCCTGGGTTCATGGTGTGAGCGAGGGAGGATTGCGGGTGACGGCACCGGTGCCGCCGCGCTTCCTGGCCCCCCACAACACTCCCCTCCTTTCCCGATACACCCCAGACCTTACTTATACCTTGGGTCCGCACCGCCGGCGCCGGACGCTGTGGAGGGGATGGACCCTGAGGGAAAGCAGAAGATCGGGCATCTAGAGGGACGACGTGGGCTCGCTGTGGGTCGCATAGCCATCGGCACAGGTGTAGGCTGCGCTCGTCGGCCTCGAAAACGATTTGTGGGCCGCGCCATGACGCACCCCACCGATTGAGGCATCCGCGGCCCCGTCGTCGTAGGGCTCGAAGGACTGGCGCCGAGCCGCCGCCTGTGAAGCGCTCACACGGGGCTTCTTGCCAGCGGTGGCGGCTGCTTCGTGACTGCTACGGCGGCGGCTGGAGGGCGCCTGCGGTGGCGGCGTTGTCTCCTCCGCTGGAGCACCCCTCCCACCGGACTCATCAAAAGCGACGTACGATCGCAGACTGCCCGTCTCCCCCTGCGTGCCACGACTGCCACGGGGCGCCATGGGGGGCACTCCCTGAGTAGCACCCCCACGGTTCATATCCGTAGGTGGCTCCGCCACCAGCACATTGGAGCTACGGGGCGGCTGCTCCATCGGGTCAAGCTGCCCCAGCGATGCGTTTGGCGATGCGTGTGCAGTTCGGTCTGCCGCCGCAGGTACGGTGCTATCGTCGGCAGCATGCGCGCTGCCCTGGGGCACAACGATCGACACAGTCTTTTTTTTCCGCAGCGGCGTCTCTGTGATCGATGACGTTCGACTCGGCGCCCTTGCCCCCTCGTCCTCGCCCAGCGGGTGGCTCACCGAGTTGCGCTCCTTCATGGCGAGATAGTGAGAAAGGTACGCTGCTCGACCAAAGACGGAGCGTGATGAACGCTTTCGCAACACGGTGAAGCTTTCTTTGAACCGCCCACCACGCCGAATGGACTGCGTCTTCTCCAGATAGCCCGGAAATACCTGCACGTCGGAGTCATCGCCGCTCTCGCTAACGCTCCCAACCGATTCCGCAAGGTGTGGAGTGGTGGCCTCGACTTCTTCCTCCGCGGTCAGTGGAGGCGCAGGCGCAGGCGGCGGCGAGGCCCTAGGCGAGACACGAGACGTGCCATCAAGGTTTCCACTGCCAACACCAGCTCGAGGCGTCACGGAGGTCTTCTCCGAGCCACCTACTTCAGTTTCACCGATTCGGAAGCGCACGTCCTTCTTTACGATGACATAGGCATCCACGACCGAGACCGGTGCATCTGGAATGTCGAATTTCTCCGCTATCGGATAGCCGCGGCTGTCTACTTCCACCGTGCGTCCTGCGATCACTATCGAGCTGGTCGAGGCAGGTGCTGGCGATGATGTGCGGGGTGGCGTCACGAACGGGTCCCTTCTGGCATCTCCTGGCTGCAGGGACGGTTCCGCGGACCTCGCGTAGTAAGCCGCGTGGTCGTTGGCACCGAAGAGAAGCCGCACGAACGCCTTAAACGACTGTCCTAGACATGAGCGATCCCGTGGGGCACCATGCTCCACGGTCGGGGTAGGTTCTACCGTCGCTGCGGCTGAAGTGTTGCGGTCGGCAACCACAGAAGAACGCCGTGGTGGCGTGTCAGGTATGGACATCTTTGATAAGTGACACACCACCCAGGCTACCTCTACCGGCGCTAGCCCCTCTCCCAGCCTCAGTATCCCGCGCTCTGCGGCCGTGTGCGTGCTACCGTAATTGCTACTATTGCACTTAGGGCCGTTGCAGTGTGGGCCAAGTGCTAACGTGGCTATGATCTACCTCTAAGGTACTAGGTGGATGGGGACTGGCGCGCTACAAACCCAAAGAATGTGGCCTAGCCCCGAGAAAAGCGGGTTTGGAGTGGTCTACAAGCTCACGTGTAGCAGGGCACGCGACCGCTTCGCCGAATCTAGGGCCACCACCTCCTGCAGACAGACGTGGAAAACCGTTTTCCCCCGGAGGCCCCTGCCCCCTTCCCCTCTCACTCTCTGCGGAACTCCTTCACAAACTTGGAATAAGCGCTCCACTGCGTGACACGGCAGCGATTCAGGCCCAGATGTATCACCTTCGCTCTGCATACAGGTAAAGGATGGGAAGGCGTGATGGAAAGGGGGGGGGTAAGAGGGGGAGGAGAGGAATGTTAGGTGGAGGGGAAGGCGAGAGAGGGCGGGGTTGGGGGGTTGGCGCTGCTCCAGGACAGCAGCTCGATGCAAGCAATGTACTGCATTTCAGATGTGGTTGGGGAGGCGAGTCGCGGTTGGTGAAAGGTGACGAGTGAGGAGCTTCTAGGAAGCCTGTCTACCCACAAACACGTACTCACAGACACACCAGGCTTTCTGTACTCCACGCAGTGGTAATGGAGTTGAGGTTGGAGATTCCAATGGCGAGGCTAAATCATCCCACCGCATTCATCACCTCACTCCTCCCCACGCTCTTCCCGGCCACCCGCACACCCATCCCCCTTCTTTCCCGGCACATCCCTCGCAAGGGTACTTCACGGAGTGGAAGTATGCCCATGAGCATGCCTATCGCGTGCCCGAATTGAATGGATGGCGTTAACCAAAGGGCGAACATGGCGCAGGAAAGTCAGGGTTCGTGGAAAGGGGAAAGGGGGAGAAAGAGCGACCAAGAAAAGGAGAGAGCAGCAACAATAATAATAACAACAGCAACCAAGGAACACATACACAAGCGGAGTAGTGGACAATGCCTGGGCTGGCGAGGCTGTTACAAAAGAGCCCAGCAAAGAACCCCCCGGGTCGGGGTTGTGTGTGTGTGTGTGGGGGGGGGGGGCAGCAAACCTCACCTCCATGCCAGCCCTGTAGTGGTACGATGCCGGTTTCTGCAGAGTTGATCATCCAATTGTGGGATGTGGAAATGAAGCAAAAGGCCACTGCTTCACTCATTACGCACAAAAGACGTGAGTCTTCCCGACTACTACCGAGGGCTGAGAAAGCGAGGGTGTGGAAAATTCATAGGAGTGGCGAGGCGACCGGGAGGTGAGCCGTGGAGATGACGAGGGGTGGGTAGATGGGGAGTCGCGGAGCAGCGATGCACCCTCCGCTTTTCCCATTACCGGCCGATGTTTCGGTGAGGGGAGAGAGGGGGTGGGTGGGAAAGTGGGAGGGCTCTGAGACCAAAACTAAGGGTGACGAGAGGAGGTGTAGCGCTCCATGAAACTCCGGTGACGAACGACAAAGAGAGACACGTGCAAGCGTGTGCTCGCTCATGGAAAAAAAACCAAGTGAACTATGGAGGGAGGGAGGGAGGGAGGGAGAAAGGGATAGCAATGCCGAAAGTAGGGTTGACTTGGAGAACCTAGTTTGCGGCGTCCTCGAGCCGCCTCCTCCTCTGAGGCCGCACGGCTCACCGCGTGGCAGTTTTGGTACTTATTTCACAATGCAAACTGAAAGGGTGAAGGGAGGAAAGGGAGAAGGAGGGGTGATGAGGGTGGTCGTGTTGGCTCATGTGTTGGGGGTGGAGGGGGTGGAAGAGAGCAAGGGGCTACGGCTGGAGTAGCCGGGTTCTGGCCAGGCGCGTTCCCCAGCCATCGTACACCCCCGCCGTTCCAGCTGTTGGTGTCTCTTTCTCTCTCTCTTTCAGACCAGTCACGGTTACCGCGGTAGCGCCGCGGTGACTAGGGTTCTTCCGTCGGCCCCATATGGCTGGGGCGCCGATGTAGCGTTGGAATGCAGAGGCACTGGCCGCAGAGCGCTACGAGGAGGAGCAGTCCTCGTGGGTGCCGGCGGCGTCCCGGGAGGGGTAGCCAAGCGCCGTCCACTCGGTGGTGGAGTAAGGGCAGAGGAGGACCGGTGGGCTCCGCGATGGCACCAGCAGCTCACAACCTGATCGCATCCCAGTCTCTCCGCTTAGGCGCGGTCACTCATGTTGCCTGTCACCCTGTTGGGATACATCGGTTCCCGACCTAGCCGCCCGGGTGGGCCGCTCAGATCGCTATCGGGTGGCCGCGTAGGCGCCCTGCGGCGATTCTTTGACATGGATGGGAACTCGATCCACCTCCTCGTCGCCGTCATCCCCCTCAGCCGAGTCGCGGACCGCGTCATCCAGGGCGGCGACTACCATGTCGGCCCATCCAACCGCGCCTGGTCCCTCCGCGGGCGGTCGCCGGAGCCCACTCCTCTAAATCGATTGCTCCAGGGTGTTTCCTTCCAGCGACAACCCCATTGCATCAAAAATCCACACCACCGAGGTGCCTCTTCCTTCGTAGGGGTCGCTCTCATGGATACTCGGGGCGTCAACAGGCAGCCCTGGTTCGGATGGCGGCTGAGCGACAGGGATCGGCGTGGACACCAACACGTTGTGGCGACTTGACTTGTCGGTGTGGGAGAGCAGAGGGCCGCACCCAGAAGGGTGTGGTTTGCCGCCGTGGACCAACAACGTACCCGACGGCGTACCCGGGTATCCAGCGGAGGTAGCTCGTGAGGTGGGCCAACACGGGCCACCAGGCGAGTTCTCCGCCCACGAGTTATCTCCCAGAGCACTGCTGCTTTGACGATCGTATTGATGAGCCGCAGAAGGGACGGGCCGAAGCGCGGGCATCTGCAGTGGGGCATGATCGGGGGTGAGGGCGCCCCGTGGAGACCCTTCCACTTCCGGTAGCACGCTGGTTGGACTCGGCGGTGCGAGCGCAGCCGGCGTCGTCACAGAGCTGAGCTGAATTTGGAAAATGTCGGAGGCGTGTAGCTTCGCCGCAAGCAGCTGCTTTTCCGTGTCGTAGCGGAGCGTGGAGTGGATGAGCTGGTGTAGATTGTGTTCGCTCTGGTCCACATGGCTCAGGGTATCGCAGCTGTGCCGCGAGAACTCCAGCGAGGCCATAAACTCCTGCGCGAATGGGGACGAGGCGGACGGTGGGGAGGCCACGGCCGAGTCGAGCTGGGAATCGTTGCCATGACGGATGACGCTGACGAGGTCTTCACTGCGACTGGAGTGCGAGAGCGGCGAGGACGACCGGAGGCACTCAAACACCGACTCACACTGATCGCGCCCCTGCCTCACACCTGCCGCAGAGGCCGAGGCGGAGGCGACCCCTTGCATGAATGGCCGTTGCCGGTGACGCACACCCGCGTGAACATTCGGCGCCTCGCTAGTACACGTGTCTGTTTTCGAGCTGTCGGGATCGCTAGCGGAGACGCAGCACTTAATGCGCATCGTGGAGGAGTTGAGGGAGCTAGCCCCCATGGATTTCACCATGATGCAGCTCAGTTCGAGGAGCCCGCCGGAGTGGGTCAGATGCGACCGGGACCCCACAGAGGGGGCCTGACTTGGACCGACCGTGTATCCCGGTGTGGTCCCATACAGGAAGGCCGAAGACACCCTGCGGAAGACACAAAAGCTCTCGTTTTGCCAGGCAGCACCACCGCCATGGAACGAGTGCACCTTTTGGAAGACGTCAAAGTCGCTAGCGACGATGATATCCCTGCCCCCCTCGTGTGCCACGGCATCTTGCTGGGTAATCGTCTGGGTGGCTGGCGGGCACGTTCCCCCAGCACCCGTGAGGTTGCCTCCGCTCTTCCGGCCAGTGCCCGCAGAGCCCGGGTCCGTGGTGGACAAACGATCTTCTGGATTGGAATTTGTTGCATTGCCGAATTGCTGCACCCGCGAAAAGATTTCCTCCGCCTTGCTCCGCGGGACAATCAGGTGCCCACTCACCACTTCCGGTAGGCCGCGCTGTACGTCAGTCAGCTCGGCCTGCGGGTAGCGCCACGGGACCAGCTGCTCTTCCCGCTGCAGCATCATGGGCGGCAGCTGTCGCATTAGCCGATGCCTCTGCTGGTGCAGCAACGCTCTGCGGCCCAGCTCATCAAAGTTGTTCATGCGGTTCAACAGATTGGAGGAGCTGTTTCCCCACATACGCTCCTCGATTGGGTCATCGGCGCTCAGACTTTCGCTGAGGTCGACGGTCAGGACCTCGACGTGCTCGTTGGGCTCGTCTTCCATGCGCACATGGCGGCTTCCGGTTTGGCGGGGCGGCAGGCTCCACGAATTCCAGGTAGCTAGCAACGACGCAGGGTTCTCCAACCACCACCGCGTCCTGGTAAATATGACCACCCCAATGCCAATAAAAAACACCGTGGCAGTTGACAGCAGCAGCAGCAGCGCCCATATTGCCGCCGATGAAAGGATCACGCTCGACATAGGGGCGAGACTGCCACCCCACCCCCCTCTCGTACCCGTCACCCGAGCGTCACCGGAAGAGGTCCCGGAGCGCTACACCAACCTGTGGCCTGTGGCTCAGTGACGTACAGCACGAGCCCACCCTGACTTACTTGGGAGTTTTAGTACGTCCAGTGCAACGACTGTCCGGGGCTTACAATAGACTATTATTTTTTTGCGTAAGCTATGGCGAGCATCGTGATGTATGTGCATGTGTGCATCTGAATCCCTATGCATATGTGTGTGGAAATAGCATATGCGAGTGTGGGTTGATGTAACAGCCACTCCTCACGGCACACCACCAGAGGCCGAGAGACCTCCATTCGCACCTCCCGCAGCCCACACATGCCACTCCAATACGGTATCACGAATACGACGCCCTCAGCGACACATAAGCGAGGCCGTCCGCTAGCAGGGGTTGCGTACAGCACGTATGCCATCTCCTCCATCTCTCCCTTCCATCCGTTCCGTGCCACCCACCCGCAGCCACGAAATCAACGTGGGTTGCCAAACGAGTGGTATGAACAGGCGCCAAACGCAGGCTCAGCCCGCGTTGACGTGAGGAGGGAATCAACGTGAAGGGGGTGGGGTTTGTAGGGAGGGGGAAGGGGCAGTGAAGTGAAGAGGAGGGGAAGGCCAATCGGGCTCTGCAATCGAAGCGGGATGAACTGCGGGTCGTATCACCCGCCCCACTCTCCCCCTCCGTGCCTGACCTACCTTTGGGTGAGGTGCTTATGAAGTACGCGGCTGATGGGGCTGGCATGGCTGGCTGAGGTTGGCCTCGGGGATGGT
>PGOM01000094.1:28030-39797 GCA_002921335.1 Paratrypanosoma confusum | reverse complement strand
CGTGGTTCGACCGTTTTTGGGTTGATGAGGTGAAAAGCTGAAATTGTGTGTGAGGCCGATTGGAAGTATTTTTGACGTAGGAGTGGTTTTTGCTGTGGATGCATTTCTCGGCTTGGTTGTGTTTACATCGCTATGGGTACATGTTGTAGGAAGTTGTTTTTTTTTGGTGATCGGTTTTAGTTTCAGTGACGGTCGTTGGGTCTGATGAGGTAGTAAAAAAGTGGTGGAACTGGTAGAAGCGTTCGATGGCACCGTTGGGTCTGGTCTTGTTCCCGATCTTGTTCACAATGCGGAGAATAGACTGGCTGAAGTGAAGTAGCGCTGCAGTGAAGATGTTGCTGCTGGGAATATATCAGTTGCTAATATGAATGTTTTTCTGACGCTGACCAGAGCATCGTGTTGTGCTTTGTGGTTAGGCTAGTGCTTTAACTGTACGTGGATGGACTTCAAAGGTTGACTGTAACTTAACTGCCCAAGTATTCGGAGGGTGTGTTGTCTAGCAGTCCTTTTTTTTTCGTTTCAATCTTAATGGTAGAAAGTAGTAGAAAGGTGATGCTGGCTGAGTTGTGGACGATACCGCGAAGCGAAGAAGTGCGGTTGAACCGGACAGAAGTTGTTCTTATGCTGTCTAGTTACAGTTTCCTTGATCTCTGTTCTCCACTTACGACGCTGGGGTCCGGAGAGGATGACTGCATCATTGTCAGTGACGCGAAGAGTGGAGGCACTGTCAACGACGAATGCAGAAAACACGGCGACGCTGCAGTATTCCAATGAAGTGACCTACGTCTCGGTGAGCGACACAGTCTGCATTCCCATGACGCTGTCGATGCTCCATGCTCTGCCATTGGGAATGATGCAGTACTACAGGATACTTTCTTTTCGGACAAAAGTGGCGATCATCGAATACAAAAGGCCAGACGTACCAATGCTTTGTTCGACTGCAACTGTCATTTCATTGAGGACCTCTGTCACCATGCTGCTACAGGAACCGTTCACGACGGTTAAGCTGGCCATGCCAGAAAATGCATCAACTTACAAAGAGGTGGGTGACTTTTTACTAAATAGACCCACCGCTATTCGTGACGTTCCCTCCAATTCCGCTCTTTTCGCTCATGTGTATTATCACTCCGGATTCAACTGCATTTAGGTGGTCCAGCTCCGTGAGCAGGTCACCTACGGGGTCATGACAGACATTACTCTTGCAGTATCACGCGCTCCCAGGGCCTTTCGTGGACGTTCACCGCTGGTCACTAGTGGCATTTGAGTTCTTTTCTCATGAGTGAGCCACCCAAGACGGTGCAGGGCAAGCTTGTCTGCACTCTAGGGGGTCAGCCATTTTGCGAGATGAGTTTAAATACTACAAAGTAGCCACATCTACTCACGACCTGAAACCAGAGCGTACAAGTATGGATCAACGTGACACTCATCGTGACCCCACTGATCTGTGTGGCAGGCCACGTGGGACCGCCTCTACCAAGCGCCTAAGTGTAGATGGAAGGGTGCTGAGTCACCACACTAGAAATAGTGATCCATGTTGCACGAGAGTGGGCATCATTTTTTTAAAATACTGCCATCTCGTCGATGACATCCATGAAGCATGGTGCGGCAAATCTGAGCGTCAGTGTGCTGCTATGGACAAGAGTAAGCTCCATAAAAATCAACATACTGTGTCACAATGAATGTATCTGCTTCCCTTCTCTCCATGCGGCGCTTAAAAGGCTACCACCACACGTTCACCGAGGAGTGAGGGGCGGGGGAGGGTGAATTGTAGTCTGGAGTGACAAGCTGACATGTTGAGGCTCATCTTGCACGTACACAAGTCGGCAAGGATTGTGGTGCCGCTGAGTTTCTCAGTGCCGGCGAGGTAGATTCCGTTCCTTGGTTTCACCAGCGTTCTGCACTTATTACAGAGGAACACGAGTAGCGAGTTTTCACCCATGGTGGTAGTGCTAGGGCAGTGTACCATGTGCAGCGTGAGGTACTTACGCGTACCTCAGTACAGTACATACCAGGTCCCGACACGTAGTTGCAGCAAAGGAACAAGTATCCATTTTTCAGTGTAACCCCTTGAATGCTGAGTAGCAAGGGTTCACCGTTAGCAACCGCGATGGATACAGTACTTCCTAAGCTGCAATCCTTGTAGGCCAAACTGCTGTACTCTGAATAAGGCAAGAGTTGCGACAAGGCGACCGACGGCACAGCTGTTAAGTCCTTGCTCATGAGTCAAACGCGCAAAGCTGTGGATAACACCTTAACGGACTCCATTCGGTGAATTTTACGTAGCCCCCCCAAAACGCTATAGGAGGCTGTTGTTCGCACACCCGATTGCTGTAGCTATACCGAGGCACCCCGTGCATGACGTAGTGAGGGCGCTGAACCAGGCAGCGGCCTTGTCGCTTTCACATCACCAATTTACGGTTCGCCACAAGTCAGGTGCCATCCTCAATTCGCACGTGCATGACAGGTGGGTGTGGCACAAGGAGGTCGGCTACTTTGTCATCAAATATCTGAATGCTCCAGTGAATGATCAGAAGCACTGCAAAGACGATATAACGATTCGTTTTTATTCCACTCTTGGGCAACCCGCCGCTCCGCAGTGACATGGCTACGCCACTTCTCATTGCCACCATGCTGCTCATATAAGCACTGATAATGAAGTTGCCAAGGGAGTGCACTTTTCCTTGAATGTATGCGTAGATTTAGCTAGTTTCACCCACTTACAATGGAAGTCCTTGCCATCACAAACTCAATTTTTTCCAACGAGAAGCCGACGAGCGCGATCACGGTGCCAAATTTCTGGAGGTTGCACTACTGATCGTTGAGTGGTCCTGGGCGACAGTGGAGGGGCCATGCAATATTGAGTTTACTCTTGGCATATCCAGTTTCGGTGACCTAGCATTCAAAGGCACAATGGTGAAATTAGCCAAGGTCACTTTGGTGATGGAAGCGTGTACCCGGAGGAGTAGCTGCACTCCATCAGTCGTGCCACGGCTCGTGATGATTGCGCCACCGTTCACTTGGCGGCTGAAGGGTACGATGCTGACGTGCTTAGTTAAGACATCCCTGACGATAGTGTCAGCAGTAGCGGTGATTGGGCCGGAGGGGACGCTACCACCATATCCCTGTCGCTCCCAATGTATATCGACGTACCATCGGTGACGTAGCCAAAGGTGATCCACGAGCTGATACTGAGGTCCTAGGCTCGGAAAACCATGGGGAGGTTAAAAGAGGATAGGTAGTAGCACACCGATGGAAGTGCGTGACCAGGAAAATGGGACCAAGGTTGCTTGCATGTGGCTCACCGGGCACTCAATCTGCCGCTTCTGCAGCTTACGTTGGAGGGATGACAAAGCCCGAGGATATGGCGTTAGGAGGGTTTGGGGGGGGGGGTGAGAGTAATTCAGTGATACACGGTATGTAAAAACCGCGGGTAAATCGGACTAAAGGGCCGGTGCAGATCATAAGTCACTATGAAGAAAACAAATAGAGGAGAAGCGACACCATAGGGGGGGGGGGTAGCAGATGAAGGGAAGCCACGACAATAACACACAGCACTGTGTTGCTCTCAGGAATACCCTACGCAACGAGACAGCCACAGCACAGCGTTCTAGGGGGAGCAATTCACAAGACAGACGTATTTCTCTTCTGTATGAAAACGAAACGATCTCCTATGCGTGTGTGTGTGTGTGAATGTGTGTGTGCATTTTTAGGGGAGGAGGAGGGGAGAAGGAAATGATGAGTGGTAGAGTTGAAGTAGGTGCCGTGCACATTCACTGGTCTCCATAAAGTAAGGGCGCTTTCTGACTTTACTTTACAGCCACCTTGTTGGTTTGCCGTCTCGTTGCCCAGGTATCATGGGGGCTGTTCACATGCTATTACGGCTCTGAGGAAAGGAGTGAATCACCTTGACGCAGCTTCCCACCCCGGGCACACTCGGCCTGTCCAGCCGAGGCCCAGCGTCTTCAAATTTCACTTATCTGGAGGCTTTTCTGAGAGGAGCACAACATAGTACAGAGGGAAGGAGTTGAGAGAATAAGAGAGAGAAAGAAAGACAAGCTCCCGAACTCTACGGGTTCATGGATGCTGTAGCCAGACATTTATGGGTGGCAATGGGCACGCCACCTCACTAGTTGGGACCTACATCCGTGATCGAGGGGGGCTCATGGTGTATTTCATTGACGTTTTTGCAGCCTCCAGGTAACCGTTATTAAATACGTGCATCTTCAGGGGGGGGATGGGTGTGTTCCTGCGAGTGCTGAGGTCGACGAAACCTAAGAGGCGCTGGCGGGCGTATGACGACGTGTTCATGGTCTCCTGGAAGTTGTCACACGCAACGTATTCATCGGAGCGCCAATAGTCCAGTTCGGCACTTACATCAGGCGAGGCAGCCGCAGCTCTCAGCAGAGGCATCAGCTGAAGGAGTGCGTTGTCACTTGATTGTGCATTACTCGAAGCCTCGAAGCACGGAACTTTGATTCCTTGACGTGGGGTGAGTGGAAAGCTGCGTTCATTGTCGTCAATAATGAGCACGCGGCTCTCTGGACGGCCCAGCATTGGGATGTACTTCATGTACTGAGCATCTTGTAGCGTCTGCCGGCGCGATAGAGCGTAGAAATTGGCGTGTTTGTTGTCCCCAATATCACTCAGGATGCTATCCGTTGCATAGAAGGATATGGGCAGCCCCAGGATCTGTCGCTCAATAGCATCAAGAATAGCGGCACAATACGACGCCGTTCCCGCTGTCCAGAACACTAACTCGAACAGCTCGTTTACTTCAGTGAGGAATTCTTTGAGAAAAGGGCGAACAGCGAGCTGATAGTTGCAGAGGGGCATACCGTTGTGGGGAGAGCCCGGCTTGTCAAACCTAGTGATGGAGTGGTGGTAAGTGTGAATCAGTGTTTCATCAATATCGAGAACCAGCGTGTTCTTAGCTTTCCCGCTGGCTTCTAATGCTGGTGGCAGCGGGAGCGGCCAAATGGGCTCCAGTTCTGCGTGAAGACCAACAGCTGTAATGGTTTGCACCGCTCTCGTTGATGCCATTAGTTGAAGCCTACCGGCGATTCTAAACATCCTCTGCTACGGTAGTCTTGCAGTTGGCCGAAATGGTTGTCCTCTTTTCACCCGTCTTCTTCCCAAACACCAAACATTAGGTGCAAGCCAACTAGAAGGGTCGTTGTGATGACAGCAATTACACGACAACTGCGGAATGCGTGAGCAGCAGTCTTCCACAGTTGTAACACAGTTGTACAGCAAGCGCCCCTCTGCACCTTCGCGCAACAGCCATAGACATGCAGAGCCTTGTGGCACAGCTGCCCTGCATGCGTGCGTAGTATGCTGGAAAATGTAATCACATTTATATCTTGGTACCCCGCACCACCCGCACAAACTTTTCCCATTACCAAAGGAAGTGGAGCTTGCCATCTTCATGAATAGTAGCTGTTGTGAGGAGGTTGAGAGGATGGTTTTGACGTACAGGTACGGATTAGGGCACATCACAGGGGGCCGACGCGGTGAGGGTGGTTGGGTGCGTATCTACGAATCGCCCTGCGCAGGGCGCAGTAATCAGCGAAGGAGGAACTACCCGCCCTTTCACTCTAGATGATGCACTTCCACTAGGGTAAACGTTCTGCTTCCTTACCGGATGCAGCTGGCTTTGCTTGATGGCGCACTTGGCCACTCCACATGGACACCAGAGGAATTCCTTTTCCACTTGCACGTGGATTACTCTCAGTGGGCCTGTCGCCGTTACTGACGGTGCGAGAGGAATCCCCCTTCTCACTACTCTGATTTCCCAATCGTGTAGGTCGTGAGGCAGCACCACCAGTAGCTCCAGGTTCAGTGAGCCACTTTCCAGTTTTGGAGTCGCTAGGGGCAGCTGTGACCTCTCTCGTTGGCGCCTCGAATCTGGAGAAGTCTGTGTCTGAGCTGGGCTTGTGGTGTAATGTCAAGGCTTGGCAGGCCCAGGCAATGAGCGTGTTTGTTCCGTTGACCACCACAGAGCGATCAACACGCTCTAATTCCTCCACTTCGGCGCGGCACTTGCTCTCATGGCTACATAGCAGTGCCGTCAGGATAGCGTCGCATTCAGGTTCCGGCCCCAGAGTGACCATGGTGGGGGGAATCCTGGCTAGCTGAGGCTCACCATTGAGACAATGTGCGCGCCGGCCGGGGTCCCCTGCAGACACGCTCAGAGACGCGCTATTGGTTGAATACCTGGGCTGCTCGCACTTGGCTTGTTCGCTATGAGTGTCCACTGAAATAATGTCAGAGACTAGCCGTGAGAACAGCTGAAGCTGGGCACGTGCCTGTAGCGCTTCCGCTTTCCAAAAATCAGCCTCTTCCCTTGGCTCGTCTACGGCTAGGTGCTCAATGTCTTCCCTTTCTAGTTTCAGCAGCGCTGCCGCCGCGGCGGTCGTGGAGAACGCGTCGTCATCGTGCTCGTAGAGGTTATAGCAGCGTGTGCTCGTGCTCATCAGTGAGTGGGTAGGGCTGCTTGCGCGCGTCGACCGGTTCAAGCGGCTGTAGTAGCGTGGAGCGGATGATGTTCCCGCAACCACTCGTGAAACTGACCCAGCCATCCCACAGTGCTGTGCGTGGAAAGTTGGGGTCTCCGGCAGAATGACTGCCGATCCTGTTATACTATTATTTATTGCGTCCCGCTCGTCAGACTGCAGCACCAGCTTCTCATAGTTTGCAAGTGCTAGAATGGGTAGTTGGCAGATGTGCTCCACAACATCTTGAGGTGGAATGTAGGTGGATGGCTTTCGATGCACGTTCGTCAGGTGCACGTCGGAGGCTTCTAACGCATTTTCGGGGGGAACACGGAAAAATTTTTCGACCTGAGACACCGCCGCAGAGATTCGCAGAAGGAAGTGGTTCTGCAGTATCGAGTTAGCAGCATTGATAATCCATCGGCATGTGTCAATGTAGAGGTCAACAATAGCCGAACGCCTCCGAGTCTCCTCGAGGCCCAGGGCCATGAATTCCCCGGCGAAGTTGCGCTGTGAGCACTGGTGACAGATGCTGACAGTCGTGACAGTGATTCCGTGGCACCTCTCTGGGGATTGTGGTGCTTCTTGGGAGGTTGCAGGGCGCGTTATTTTTCTGTCGCTTCCGCATCCACTGCCAGAGGGCTTGCCTACTCCATGCAGCCCAGTAGCAGTGAGTGGTGTTAGAACACTGCTAATTCTCGGTTGGAGTGAAACTGACCCACACCTCATTCCGAGGCTAGCTGCCTTAGGGGGTAACGCACCCTTACCGTCATCATGGCGTCCAGTTTGCTGCGGCGCACAGCCGGGCTCAGAGACCTTGCCCCGAATCCAACGTTTTTCGACGTGAGGCTTGGGTCCTACTTCTTGGTGGTGGTGTAAACTCAAAAAATCTTTTTTTAGTGGAGGGCGGCGATCAGACGCGCGGTTTAGTGGCTGAATTTCAGCGACACTCGCCTTTTCACTACGTCCGGTGGCGCTCCGCACGGCCAAGGGGCGCTCGGGTGCTGCTGAGCTGTGCCCTTCCGTATTCTCGCCAAGGGCCCAAGGCTTCCCGCGCTCTCGCAGTCCAGAAAAGGTTGCCTCGCGTCGGGGGGGAGTGCAGCACTCCATGTCGGCTCTGGTGCTGGTGTCCGGACTGCTCCAGAATTCATTGCCCGGTGGTGCAAGCACTGCCTCACTGCCACCGTTGTGCGAAGACACCGGCTCTACACCAAGACTTTGCTGAGAGCAGGGGTGGCCCGCCTCTGCTCCTCCTGACCAGAACGCACTTCTCTCCTTCGCACTGCCGCTGTGGTAACTGGTTTCTTTTGCAGATGATGCGCCGTGCCGCCCCACAGAGGAATCCAGAATTTTCTGGAGGTGCAGTTGTGCCCGCGGGCTGGCAGCGGTGGCCATCATCAGCCCAAACGGTCTTTGAAGCTTCTGCTTTGCGAGGGTTTACCTGGGGTGACAGCAGATATGATGGGTTGGGGTGGGGGGTGGGGTGCTTTCGTGGCGCGTGCTGTGGGGTTGGCCGGGTTTGCGTCCGTGGTGGTGCGGGGGTGGGGATGCGGCGGGCATGCCCATGGCGGCGGCGGGGGTGCCCCCCCCTGCCGCCGAACCACCCCCCGCCCCCCAACCAACCTTACCAGCTTAAAGGGCCTTTGCTTTTCTGGATGGAACGGAAACCTTCTTCTAGCACGCAGATTGGAATTAGGTTTTCAAAAGTGATGGCGCTTGCGGCATTTGAGTGTGCGTATCGGCAGGCGGGATTGTCACCACCCCCGGGCGTAGCACGCCGCCTGCAGCAGGACCCCACTACGCTGGATCTCTCGGCCGAGTATCTAACATGCGCGGACGTCGAAGCGGTGCTTCTCTTCCTTGAAGGATTTCGCGGGGTACGGCAGCTTAATCTGAGCGGCACGGCGCTGTCGGTAGCACAGCAGCGAAGGCTGTTGACAATATTCGCCACTAGCCGTATCGAGAGCATCTCGCTTGCACGAACGTCTCTGGAGCTGGGGAGCATCGAGGCACTGAAGCGCATCGTACAGCAGAACGAGGTAATAACTAGCCTGAACCTCTCAGGATGTACTCAGGTGGGCCAGTCAGCGCTCCTTGCCATCGAGGCACAGCTAGAGCTGAACTCACTTCACCAAAGAGATTCCAAGAGGAATGAGCTGCATGTAAAGAAAAAAGCGGCAATCCCAACTGGGAAGTGGAGGTGGGCCCTTGGAAGCGCATTGGCACGCGGGGATTGTGGCACTGTAGGTGAGGTATCAGCTAACATCACCGTCCAAGGTGAGGCGGCCAAATTCGGCGGAGACAGGTGGTTGCCTAGCTCACAACCTCCACCGTCAAAAGATTCGCGTGCCGCAGAAGTGCGACCAGGTATACCTTACAGGCATTCCCCTGGGTTACGTTCCTCGCCCAAAGAGGATGTGAAGGCCCATATTGTTTTCACCGACGAAAAATTTCAGCCCACCGACAGTGGGCTACCCGTGACAACCCTGTGGAGACGGGCATCTGAGGTGGCTCAATCACGGATGGGCTCCGGAACTACTGTCCGTGACATACAGAGCACATACATGTGCGAAGGTGGCTCGCCGATCGTGGGGTCGAGGCTGGTGGAGGCACGGGAGTTCGAGGCTTCAGTTACCGTTTTGCAGCATGCAGACCGAATTCGCCGTGTCCTATGCGCGCGGCAAGACCCGGAAATAGGTCAGTACGTTTTTCGTTTTTTTCGCCACTCTGCCATACAGGAGGTAGCGGTAGATGACTGCCTTCCTGTATTTGAGGTCGACGCTGGTGGGCGTGGGACCCATACAACTGGGACGATATATGTTCCAGCTGGGATGCACCATAGGTGCCTCTCATGGCCGCCTTTGTGCAACGACCCTGGTAGTGACACTACGGATTTTTGGTGCAGTCTCCTCGAAAAGGCCTACGCGAAGCTGCTAGGAGGGTATCACCGTCTATCCAGTGTGGGGTTTGATGAAGCTTTGGCAGATCTTTCTTCCGGGTTTCCCATTGGACTTAGGTGGAGTATACACGCACCCATCTTAAGTTCAGAGGAAGCACAAAATTCTCTGGCCGATGGCATCCGAGAGAGCGTGCGCGAAAAAAAGCGACTGGCTATATTTCGAGCCTGTCCGCCAAGCGAAGCCTCTCGGCTGGCACTGCTCGAGCAGGGTGTGATTCCGTTCCAGCCGTACGTGATTACAGACATTTTGGCTGCTCGAGGTGACGGTGTGGAATCCCTGGTAACTTTCGTACAACTTTCAATACCGCTGCTACTGGGCCAGCAAGCGCTGGGGGCGATCAATGAAACACTTGGTGGGAGGGAGGGAGATTGTGGTGCGTCGCTGCGTAATACGCCTCACGGCAAGTGGAGAGACAGCCCACTGACATCAACTGGTCGGTCAGACGCGGCAGATCACCTACATGTCAGCTCGAGCAGCCGTGACGTTTCGCCTGCACATGCAACATTTTCCGTACGGTGGCTTTCACTCGAGGACGGGCTAATGCTCTTCAACAACCTGACGGTGCTTGTCGGCAGCTGGGGCGAAACGCGATGGAGCGTGCGGTCTGAAATGTATCAGCATTTTTCTACTGGGTCAAGCGAGCTCTTGTCCAACGTTGCGCTCAGCCCATCGTTCTTGCTCTGCAGTGAGGATCCGCATGATTCAGAAGAGGTCCTTATCATCCTTCGAAAGCGAAACCGTGACTCTGTTTGTGCCAAGGATGGTGGCTCTGAGTTGGTTTCTGACGGCCGTCAGCCCCAGCAGCTCCACAGACGAGCAGTGGCCACGTCCGTGAACCCAGTCGGGGTTGATACTGGTGCTCCGCGTACGCGGTTTCTTATATTTCGGGTAGGATATGCTGCGAAGACTGCACGAACAACCTCGCCACCGCCCTGGGTTGCGCGGGGCAGCATAAGCAGTAGTGGCAGCGGCAGCAGCACCAGTAGCAGAAGTACTGCGGTGTTTCGCCAAGGGCTAGATCGCCAGTATGATCTTATGATGGATGATGCACTTGTATCGTCTTCCTTTTGCCAGGGAGATACCACAGAGGTAGGCGTCCTGTTCCAAATCCGACCTCTGGAGCTGCTGCACGTTGTGGTCTGCTCGAACGAGGTGAACAGCTCTTTTACATTGCATGCCGCATCATTGAAGCGCATTTTTCTGGCGCCTGTGGTGGACACGTTGTCGTCGGTCACTGTAAGTGGGAAATGGGTGCGTGGAAAATCTTCCCCGGGGCGCCACTGGGTCACCTCCGCCGGGCAGCTACCCAGCGGCACAGCGACACCAGTGTGCAATGAAAACAGTGGCCCGATTTTCTCTCTTTACAATACCAGTGAGACGGAGAGAGCGCTGGTCAGCTTCATTGTGTTTACCCACGAAAAGCGGAAAACTGAGCTTGGCGAGAAAAATTCTTCTTCGAGGGGCTGTTGTGCCACGACGTGCGGCCTCAATGGTGCGTACATGGACGCGAACTGGCTGGATAGCAAAAGTGATACTGAGAGCAACGATGCTCGAATCGTGGGTTGGGTTCAGTGTCTTGACTCCACCGGAGACAACGCTGGCTTACACGACCCCCCTGTGGAGGGAGGTGGGGGCCCTCAAAATGAAGGCAACGTGGCAAGACCTGGGGCAAGAGAGCTAGCCTTTTCAACAGGGTTCACTGACAGACCATTTAACGTTTTCCGGGATGTCAACGTACACGTCCCCCCAAGAAGTAAGCTTGTTGTGGCGCCACTCACATTCAACGAGGGGGACGAGGGGAACTTTTCGGCCACGTTTTATGTACAGGGCAACCTTACTTCTCGGTGAACGGAGCGGGCGTAATCGACTCGGCTGGACCAGTTGTTGCTACCAACTGTGGGCTGCTGTTCAAAAATTTTTTTTTTTGTACCTCCGTAGCATTACTCCTTCCATGTCAATTTGAGGGCTTTTGAGTCAGCGCTACTGGTGCTAAGAGCTGATTCTTGCTGCCACTGCTGGGTTTGCGGTAGATCGATGCTCTGCCACCATCGTGACTGTTGCAAAGGGGAGGGTTGAGTGAGCACTCCGTATTTTTTTTTTCACTTTTACTGCACCAGCACCACACAGGAAGTGCTTTCTCTCTCTCTCTTTCTGTCTCTGCGAAAGTAGCCAGCCGAGCAAAGCTGGCTCCGGTCAGTGTCTGCAGTTTTCCGCTGCATCCCATCTGCGGCCAACGGGTGACCGGAGGACTATCACATTGCTTAACTCTCACAGCCCCTCTCTCTCCGTAGGAGGGGGGGGTGCGGTGGGTGGGTG
>PGOM01000093.1:79183-89316 GCA_002921335.1 Paratrypanosoma confusum | reverse complement strand
CCCTCCCCCTCTCCCTCTCCCTCTCCCTCTCCCTCTTTCTCTGTCTCTCTGTCTCGGGCCACACCTCGCACGTGCAGTCCCTGCCGTTTCCGCCTGCACGCCATCACTCGGGTGGCCTGCGACATGAGCCACCTCGCGGAGGCAGCCACCGAAGGCGTGGAGAGCCGCCACGAGGATGCCGAGGAGTTCCAGCCGCTGCTGCGGCGCACAGGCCACCCTGGCGCACACCCGCGTCAGCACCGGCGCCGGCCCCGCCATGGGATGCTAGACCCCGTGCTGAGCTACAGCGCGGACCACCACGGCGCACCGCACACGGAGGTCGACGTGTGCGAGTGGGAAGGAGTGACGGCCACATCGCTGTCTCTGTTCCAGGCTACCCCAGTGGCGGCTACCTCGCGGCCGCTGTCGCCGCTGCCGTCCGAGTCTCCAACGCCGACGCTACCAAGCGGTCGCTGGGACGCGGCACGCGTCCCCACGGCAGCACCAGGCGGGGTCGCTGTGGAGGAGGGCCGCTTCTTCCACATCCCACTAGCAGGGGAAGCTGTGAACGGGCCCCGTGGCGCGGTGAGCGACGCCGTTGCGGGTGACGCGAACGAGATCCTCATTGACGACGAGGACAGTGACATGTACCGACCACGCAGCCTGAGCCGAGGTCGTGCTCTGCGTGAGGTGCTCGCCGACGACGAGATGGAGCGCACGGCGGGGATCCTGGCTTCCACCCCACCGACGCTGCAGCGGAGGCCGCCACCCCCACGGCCACCACCAGCCTCCGCAACGCTGAGCGAGGAGCGGCCGTGGACGCCAGAAGGCGCCAATGGCCTCGCAGAAGAGTTTGTGGTGCTGCCAGTGGAGGCGGACCCCACCCCCTTCACGGCACTGAGGCCCATCAAGCAGTTTTTCGAGGATTCGCCCGTGCCGACGCGGACCCGGTTAGCGACCAGCGACGCGCCGGAGCGGCCGCTGCCGCAGCCCCACGAGCATCCCAGTGCCTCCGCAGCGGCTCAGGCGCAGGCAGACCTCACGGCCACTATGACGAGCTACGCCAAGGCGATGCAGTCTGTCCCGGGCACCGAGCCACCCACGACATGGATGAGCGGCGGCGGCAGCGGTACCAGTGGTAGCGCTCGGGCAGTCGACGAAGGGGCGGGCTGGGAGCGCTGTAGGGAGCCCCGCGCCACCGTCGGCGATGTGATGGACTCGCACGTGCCGCATGAGACCCTTTGCCCGCCGCACCAGGCGCTTACTGTCGCTGGGCTGCTCCATGGTCGGCCGGAGAGACGCCAGACGCCCACTTCGATTCCAACGACTAGCGTCCCGACGCCCGCTGCCGCAACAAGCACCGAGGACCGTGGGCGGCGGCAGCTTCATCACCCACCGGGAGCACCTTTGACGAGGTCCGGGGAGCGGACCGACCAGACAGCGATGGTGGCGCCGCCGTCCCTCAACGCGGCAGCGGTGCCGCATGCTGTAAATGCCGCCTCGGGTCACAGCCAACCACACGCAAACCTTTCAGTGGGAGGCGCTCCCCCCCCGCTACCCAGCGCCACCGTGATTGATGTGTGGCTGCAGCGTCGTTGGAATGCAGGCGCCCATCCGAGCCTCCGGTATGGTGCGGACACGGCGGTGCCTCAAGTGGTGGACGTGGCAGCCGAAGCATCGAGGGCGACTCTCGGGTATCAGGGCGAACCTGCCCCAACCGCAGCACTCTTAGGGCCTCCTTTCGGATGCACCACAGCTTCCGACGGCCCCACAACGTGGACAGATATTGGCCTGTGCACCTCGTCCGTCGTCGGTGGCGAGCCCACGTTGACCAATGTGTTCGACATGTCGGAGCAGCGGCTGCCGGGTAGCCGCGAGGCAGGGGGCTCGTGGGATAGCACCCAGGTGCAGCTCCTACGGGCTGCTCGCCCAGCAGCGGATGGGACGGTTCACCAAGCTGCAGCTCCTGCCAACGACATTCTAGGACTGACTGGGGCATCACCGCTGCCGTACGGCGTAGGTGTTGATTTCATGGGGACTGGCGCGAGCCCCTGGTGGCAGGAACTTGCAGTGACGGCGCCGTCGGTGGTTGCCGCTGCCGGTTGCGAGGACGCGCAGGCCATCACCTCCACTCACGGCGCATCGAACGCGTCTGGACCGTCGCTGCGCAGCATCGCGGAGGGGGAGTGGGCGGCGGACGCGGAGGAATACCTCCTCATGTGGCAGCGGCGGTGCGCTGAGCTTCTGCAACAGGCCCGTCAGTACCGCAGCAGCCACGGGGACGGCCTTCCTCCGTCTGATGAAAGCCGCTCAGCTTCCACAGCGCCGCCCCCACCCGTGAATCGTGAAGGCGAAGCCCCCGCGAGGGCTGGAGTAGAGAAGGGGGAGGGCGATGAAGAGGCGCTGCGCCGGCAGCTGCGGCGGGAAGTAGAGGCGGAGCTGCGGGACGAGGCGGAGCAGGATGTGATGCAACGCCTCGAGAACACGCTGCGCGTACGGGAGGAGGAAATGGCTGCGGAGCGGAGCGGTTTTGAAGCGCGCGTCACCGAGCTGACGCGGACAATCGGCTCTCTCAAGCAGGCCCTGTTCGAGAAGTCTGAGGACGCCGCCTACCTTGATGGCGAGGTGCGCCAGCTGCGCGCGGAGGTCGACCACCTGACCGCGGAAGCACGGCGTGTGGCGCAGGAGGCCGAGCTGATGGCCCGTGCCGAAGGAGAGCAGGGGACGCCGGTGGAGGCAGAGGTGAAGCGAGAGGCTGATGCCACCGCCATCCAACTCCACTGTACGCAAGAGGAGCTAGCAGCGGCAACGGCAGCCATGGGACACCTGGAGGAGACCCTGAACTCGGAAATAGAGCAGCTGCGCGCGGAGCGGGATGACTTGCTCAGAGGTGAGCAGATGTGGCGGGCGCAGGTGGCGCAGCTGACCGAGGCAGCGACAAGTCATGCCAAAGAGATTGAGCAACTGCAGGAGGAGAAGCAGCGCCTCGTCCGCGACAAGGAGACGGAGGCGCGAAGGATGCTGGATGCGGCGGAGGCGAGCTTCTCTTCCAAAATGCAGGAGTTTGAGAAGGCGCTTCGCGTGCGGGTCGGGGCGCTGGAGGCGGAGGTGGCTGCGGCCGACGCGCGAGTACGCGAGGTGGAGGCTGTGCTGGAGCAGGATCGTGTGGCTGCCCATGAGCGGGACCGCTTGCGCGACGCCGAGCGGAGTGCGCCCAGCCAGCGGTTAGCGGAGGACCAGGTGAGGCTCTCCGCGGCGCAGATGCGCATCGACGAGCTGATCCGTGAGCAGGCCAGCCGCGAGGCTGCCCATGCGCAGCAGTGCGAACGACTGCAGCAGGCCCTTCGGGCCGCCGACGATGGTTTGGCGCGGAGTGATGCCGACCGGGTGCGCTTCGCGAAGGAGCTGGAGCTGCAGACGGGGAAGCTGGCGCGAAAAACTCGCGCGCGCGAGGCGGAGCACGAGCAGACGGTCCAGCAGCTCCAGCTCGCGGTCGACAGCCTCTACGCTCAGCTGGAGGCCGCGGAGCGGGAGCGTGACGCCTTCAGGGAATCGTCTGAAAGCGCCAAGGTGGCCCAAGCAGCCGTGGAGGAGGAGTTGGCGGTTGTCCGCGCTGACCGCAACGAGCTATTAGGGAGTAATAACGATCAGGTTCAGCTACTTCGCCAGGAAGTGATGGAGGCTAGGCAGAGCTGCACTGCCGCCCTCCACGAGCTGAACCTGTGCGAGGTGGCTCTCAGGGAGTCGCGGCAGGAGGCGGAGGAGAAGCAGAGGTGCCTGCTGGAGCTGGTGGAGCTCGCGCGGCGCGAGAATGAGTCGCTTCAGCGGCAGGTAGATACGGCAGTGGCCTACGGCACTGTGGGGGGTGGGAGCGCCCCCCGCCGGCGCTTCGCGGGAGGCGAGCGCGTCGTGCGGATCCGGACCCCAGAGGAGGAGCAGGAGGAGCGGGCGACCACGCAGGGTGGTGGTGGTGGTGCCGCGGGGGAGGCCGCCGCCCGGGGGGAGCCCAGCCCCCAGGGGGCGATGGAGGTCGGTCGCTACCGCAGCGAGCCGCCGAATCCCACCCCGGCACACCCCACCCATGTCGCGCCGGTGCTGACGCCGGAGGAGCGTGCGGTGGGAGTGGAAGGCGAGGCGGCGCTCCACGATTGGCAGCAGCAGCAGCTGCGGTTGCGGTTGCCGCCCCCCGCGCAGCCATGCTCCATCCTGAGGAAGCCGGGGATGGCCGACGTGGCGCAGGAGCTGCGGTGGATGGACACCGCCGCGCCCTCCAGTCCAGAGCACCGGCGCAACGCACTCGGGGAGACGCTCCATCCCCCCGCTCCGGCTCGGTACGTCGGGGGGCTGGTGGACCGGGGCGTGCTGCGTGAGCGTCGGCCACCGGTGACGCCGCCGTCGACGCCCCCCGCGGAGGAGGGGCGGCTCACGCCCCCCACCGCCGCCGCGACCCCGGGCAAGCGGCAGGGCTTGCAGCCGCTGTCACCATCACCGGACCCTGAGCCGTTCCGTGCCGCCTCCACCGGCCATAGAACCGAGATGTCGAGCAGGCCACGGTCGAATGAGATGATGCCACACCCGGTGCACCACCACGCCGAGAATCAGCTGCTCGGTACGGTGGGCTCACCCCTGTCGACGCCGTCGGCGCCCAGGTCCAGGCGGCGTCTCGACGACGACCGCGCGACGCCGCCCGCAGCGACGGCGGTGCCGGGGACACCGTCCCCGTCGCGACCTCTCCAGCTGAGCCCTGGCATGGCCACACCCAAGGAGCTGCCACCCGTGAGCCCCACCCACCGCACCCGCTTGGCTGGGGCGCCCCGCGACCGGGCGGCGGCTCTTCTTACGCCGCCTCCCCCTCTCAACGCGAGAGTGGAAACGCCGCCCCCCCCCACCGCCGTGGTCGGCGAGTCTCTACCCGCCCGACCGCACGTGGTGGCACCATCGGAGAGCGTGCGACGGGCAGTTCGGGAGGCCGTGGCCAGAGCCCGTGAGGCGCAGCGCGCGTCGTTTACGGCGCCGTCGACGCTGCCGTCGGAGGAGCAGGGCGGGGCACAGCAGCTCTTTTCCCCGCCAAGATCGGTGGTCGGGGCAGGTGATGAGGGCGAGGATGGTGGCGTGGAGGCCCTGGAGGGGCGCAACGCGTCCGCCTCCAAAGTCGCCAGCCTCGTGCAGCGCCGGCAGCACCTCCAGGGGCTTTTGGCTCACCGCGCCGAGGTTGGCCACACGTGGAGGACCACTGGGGTGGAGCGGCCTCGGTGGACCGCCGCACCCAACGATGGGCAGCAGTCGACACAGTCGCCGGCAACCACCACCACCACCACCATCGTCGAATCACCGCCACCACCACCACCACCACCACCACCATCATCGTCACCACCACGGTTGTCGTCGCCATCGGTGCTGAACGTCATGCAACAGCACAAACAGGTGTGGGAGCTCCAGGCCCAAGTACACGCGGCGCGGCAGCGCATGCAAAACCTCGCGGTGGATGCAAAAGACGTGACGCTCGACGACTCCACTGACGTGGAGTAAGTCCCTCTCTCCTCTCCTCCTCACCCCCATCGTCCCTCCCCGATTGTCCCCTGCATACCCCATTTTCCTCCCTCCTCTTCTCCCACTGACGTGCCTCGTAGTAGGTCCATAGATCACCTGGCTCGAGGTCCTCAGTTGGGCTACTCTATGTTTCTTCCTCTCTAGCCCCTTCCCCTCCTCTACGGGGCGCGCATGCTGCTGTCCCACCTCGATGCCACATACGCTGGAAACGATGCCCCCCCCTCCTCCCCCCGCTCCCTCCCGCTAGTGAGGGGGAGTCTCCTCTTTGCTCTGACTTCCTCGGCGGCTGACATCGAATCGCTTGGGCGCTCGATCTTCTTCCTGTAGCGTGCGACTCGAACCAAAATATGTGTGTGTGTGTGACCGTGTGTGTGTGTGTGTGTGTGTGTGTGTGCGTATGCACGAGGTCCTGAGGAAGTTGGGGAAGGGAGAGAGGAGGGGGATGGGGTGTGGGGAGGGAGGAGCGCAGTGGAGGCATCCCATGAGTGGCGTAGCCCGGCGGTGCCGCTGTTTGAGCCGCTACTGGTGTTGCAGCCGCTCGTCGTTTTGTTGCTGACTGCCAATGCTTTGGCTGTGGCGGCGATGGCGACTGCCACTCCTCAGGGCTGGGGATGGGCAGCTCGGTGAAGGGCACGGGCTCCTGGCGCGCATCACTGGCACTCGTTGCTGCGCGTCTGGGGTCCCACCGACGGCTCTGGGTGGTCCTGGTGGCAGCGCCAGGCTCCCGCGGCGGCCGGCGCTCAACGCGCTCTCGGAGCGGGTTCGGCAGCAGCTTCTAGCCGTGGGCAGCCAGCCCGCGAGCTCATCCCGGCTTCCGCCGCCATGGTTCGACCAACCCGCCCGGGTCGATGCCATCCTGCTACTGTTGACGTCTGCGTCGGATCCGAGTGGGTCTGCCGCCACGCCGGGCATCGGCGGTACCTCAGGGCCAGACGCGGCGGAGCTCCATCCGCTACTATGCCTAGAGATGCTTCGTGGGTTGTCGCGGTGCTGCATGTCCTACGATTCGGTGGCGTGCGCGGCAGGCTCCCACGCTGCTTCGTGCTACTCGTTCGAGAAGCAGAGCTGCGCCTGGGTGGAGCGTAGCGGCCTTCCTGCGGCCCTTGTGCGGAGGGCGGTGGACCAGATCGTGGCTCCGCTGCTACCGCTCGCCCTCACCCATCGGCAGGTGGTGCCGGTGCAACCGCACCTTCTCGAGTGGACGCTGGCGTTGAGCTCACTGGCCCCACATCACGTGCAGCAGCGACCAACGGACAGCGGCGACAGCGCTTCAGGGAAGTCGGTGCGAGCGGAGGACCGCCACATTGCGGGGTTGCTCGAGGCATGCATCGATGCGCTGGACCGGCGGCCCACCGACTCCACACCTGGGCTAGCGTGCAACACCGCCGACTTGGACCGTCGGCTAGTGGCGCTGCGACTGCTGTCACTCGTTACTGAGTTCCTCGGCCACGACGTCGCCGCCGCTGCCACGGCTGGGCCAGCTGCTGTCGCGTGGACCAGCAACGAATTCCACAGGAGGACGTCCCTCCATCGTCTTGAGGCTTCTCTCACTCGACTGCTGACCATCGCTGCCCCGGCGCGCGATGCGACCGAAATCGAGCCTGGGCTTAACCATTCTGGAAGGGTACCCACTGCGAGCGCCATGGCGGCGCACCACAAGGCGGTCGCCGACACGCTGTTTTGGAACGGATGCCAGCCGTTCCTCGCACAACCCAGCTTACACCGCGCGTTCTGCACGTGGTGGGCGGCGGGGGCAGTGAGCGAGGAAGGGGCGGCTTCGCCCGTGCTGGCGTCTGCGGGTGGAATGACAGCGCCTGGGCCCGGGTGCCCGGTGCTTCACGTTCGTATTCGTGATGCGGAAGAGTTCCGACGCTTTCTTCTCCGGTGCATGTCGGTCTCCACGTCGCTGCCGCTGACTCAAGTGCCCGCGGAGGGCGGCGCGAAGGGGCTTGGAGGGGCCGTGGTGGTGGAGGGCACCTTGGATTTGACCGATCCGGCACTGGAGGCCCCACGGCTGGTGATGCCAACTCACGACTATGTGGTGGGGTACCTGGCCATGCTTCGCGCTCGAGCTCCAGAAGTCACTCGGACCTCTGCGGCACTCCCGCCGACGGTGGAGCGGGTCGCCCCTCCGCTCGCGTGCGGGTTGAACACCATTGTGAATGCATTGCGGAGCGGCGCTCAGTCGCTCGTGGACCTGGGGCAGGTGACCCCGTCGAGAGCCTCCGCAGCTCAGGCGCCTCCACTGTCGCCGCTGCTGGACCACCGGTCACGGATTCACAGGCTTCGCGACACCACGCAGGCCCTTCTGCAGTACCTGCAGGCACAGCAGTGCGATGCCAATGTGCCGGCGTCGCAGACGGCCGGGTCCAGTGGTGCGGAGGAGTCCAGGGCGGTGGGTCGCCCCTCCCAGTGCTGCTGCGTGGCGTTCCCCGGTGCCACCGTCACCGCGCAGCTACGCGTCGTGCGATCGTTGCACTACCACGCACGCGGTCTCGTGCGCGCGCTAATGCACGCCAAGTACAGTCAGCTCGACGCTCGAGGCCCAGGGGGAAGTGGCCCGTCCGACGCCGAGAGGGGCGACGAGTTGCTTTTGCGCTCGAACACGGCGGCGAGCGACAGTGTGGGGTATCTCCTGCGGACGGTGTCGCACCGCGTGCTCGAGCCGCTGCTGTCGAGGTACTACGCCAGCCTCTCCGCGGGTCCCGCGGACCTATCGCTGCCTGGTGGCGCCGCAGAGGCGCGCGTGGACGACGACGGCGACGACGACGAGGAGGAGGGGCGCCGCTGCGTGGCGGCTCTCTGCCAGCACATTCCCAAGGAAAGTCTGCTCACGGCGTACCACCTGCTCTCCAAGCCGCTGCAGCAGGACCACAGCGCTCTCTTAGAGGGCATCCGCCTCGTCGCTCTCTACGCGGCCGTCGGCACCGGTGCTGACGACGTGGACGGGGTGGTAGGCGGCTGTGGTGGCCTGACCCGTAGCACCCACGTCAAGGCCGACGGGGGGGCCTGCCGCCGCTCGGAGGTCGTGCAGCAAATACCATTTGGGCTCCTCCAGCGTGCTGCGGCGTGTCTCGGGGCCCGAGTGCTGCGTGCTGCAGCCGTGGGCTCGGAGGGTCTGCGGTGGGACGTGGAGGATACACTCGAGCTCCAGCTGGAGGCGCTGCAGCGCGAGCGCGAGGAGGTGTGCCGTGCGGTGGTGCTCCTGATGACGCTGTTCCAGACGTGCTACGCCACTCGTGCCGGCGGAGCTGCCGCGGCGGAGACGCTGCCCAGCAAACGGACCGCGCCGATGTCGGCCATGGGCTGGCTTCTGTCCGCCGACGGAGCGGCCACGCGGTCGCTGCTGGACCTGGCCGAGCAGCTGGTGGACGACGCGGGTCATTGTGGCCGTGGTGCGGGGGCTGGGGGTGGTGGTGCCGCGGCCGCCGAGATCGACGCGCCCGACACGGCGACGGACCCATCGCTTCTCCTGCTGGGGTGGGCCAGTGGCTGGGCGGAGCGGCCCGTGCGAGGCCACGAGCGCCTCCGCGCCCGGCCCCCGCAGACCGGTCGCGCCGCGGTGACCGACCCAGCTCCTGGCGTCGTGGGGGACCCCGGGGCGGCCTCCACCACGACGACCCTGCTTCAGTTGCCATGCGCTGGGAGCGCCCACATCGCGCCGAGTGACACCTTATGGGAGCTGCACGAGGAGCTGTATGAGGCTGGCGTGCCTGTGGGGCCCGGCGCCACACCCTGCGCGCGCCCGAGGCGGAAGTGGCTGCTGCTCTCTCGGGTCAGGGACGTGCTGGTGGTGGCGGCCGAGTGGCAGCGAATCCGCGGAGCCGTTCGCCGACACCTGGAGGCGGTGCGCCCCGCGGTGCCGGACACGGCGGATCTACGGCGTGCGCTGCACCAGTCGTTGTCTGGGGCCCGCCGCGGAGTGGCCGCGCCGGAGACCACGCGCCTTCTGCGCGGTTTCATACGCAGCGAGGTGCTTGGCCTCCGTCGAGGGGCGGGTGAGCTCCGCGCGGCGGAGGCCGGTGATGGCCGTGGCGGCGGCGGCGGCTGCTGCTGCGGGTTTCTGCTGCCGTGGTCGGTGCTGGCGGAGAGTCGGCAGCCGCTTCGCATCTACGACGAGAGCGGCCAGTCGCAGCAGGCGGCCGACGCGTTCGACGCCGCGGTGCAGACCCTCCTTGGGATGGACAAGGAGGCGCTGCTCGAGCGGCCGGCGCCGGTGCCGCCGCCTCGCGGCCCTGACACAGTCCCAGCCCACCGGCTACCGATGCGCGTGCTGACATTCCTCGAGGAAGCGTACGTGTGTGGTGGGGACGTGCCTGGCGCCCTCGGGGACGTCGCCGTAGACCTCGCGCGGCGTCACCCGCACCGCCACGTGACGCCGGGTGCGGCGCCCGTGGACTACTCCGTGCTGCTGAGCGCCGCCGACCTTCTTTGGGCCGCCGGCGACGGATCGGAGCCGCTGGCGCGGCCTGCTCCCGGCCCCCACCACCGTAGCACGCCGTGGAGCGCGGCCGTGGACGACAGCGTGTCGGAGGATGGCCTGGATTGACGGCCCGTGCGCGCGACACGGACACGGGCCCTTCTCTCCCTGCTCGCTCTGGCCC
>PGOM01000093.1:68280-79003 GCA_002921335.1 Paratrypanosoma confusum | reverse complement strand
CCCCCCCCCCTCTTCCCCCTCCACCCTCTCTTCCCCCACACCGGCCCTCTCCCGCGCTCGTATCCCCGTCGGCGAGCAGCTGCGGTGGGTGCCGATGAGGCGATTGGGGCAGACGCTGGCGCGGCGCCAGATGTCGCTCTCGGACGCGGGGCAGGGCATGCGGGAGCCGCGTATCGCGGTGGGGGCCGAGGCGCACTCGGGGCGGTGTGTGGGCAGTAGCCGGGGATGGTGCGACGCCGGCCGTGTGGGGCAGCGCGAACACCGCGTGCCCGCCGCGCTGTGCCTTCTGGCCCGGACAGCGGCGGCGCGGGGCTGCTCCCCGTTTCACCGCGCCCTGTGTCCCCGCCTCGCTGCGGTGCTGCCCATTCCTCTGCACCTCGCCCCCGCCTTCGGTTTCGCTGTGCTGCGCAGCTCCCGGTACTTCTACAGTACGCACACGCCCGCGACCGGCGGCCCCGAGCCGGCGCCGCCACAGCCCCAAGCACAGCACAGCCCACCGCAACCCACATTTTCACCGACTGCACCGACGGCTCGCGGTAACGCCATGTCGGCGGCCAACTGCAGAGGCGAGGAGGTCCTCCTTGCGACCCTCGCCGAGCTCGGATTCCAGCTCTCCACGATCGAACACGAGGAGAAGCACACGGTAGAGGAGGCGAACCGCGAGCTCAGCCGGTTCGGCGTGCCGTGCATTGGCGCGAAGAACATGTTTCTGAAGAGCAAGAAGGGCGACTTCGTCCTGCTCACGGCGCTGCACAACACCAAGACAGACATGAAGCAGATTCAGGCGGCGTTCGGCCTCAAGGACCTGCGCTTCGCCCCGGAGGAGGCGCTGATGGAGCAGCTCGGCGTCGTCCAGGGGAGTGTGACGCCCTTCGCGCTGGTCAACAACATGGATCGGAAGAACGTGCTCGTGGCCCTGGACAAGAACCTCGTGGAGAGCGAGGCGCCGGTGGTGCTGCACCCGTGCCGCAATGACAAGAGCACCCTGATCACCCCGCAGCAGCTGCAGGCGTTTCTGGAGAAGGTCGGCTACGTCGCCAAGGTGATCGACTTCGGTGCAGCGCCGGCATCGGCACCCGCGCCCGCGGCGGCGGCGGCCCCGGCGAAGAAGGCGGTGGCTGCGCAGTCGCCACAGCCGCCTCAGGCGGAAACCGGTGAGTCCAAGCTGGGCATCATGGTGAAGAAGCTGGAGAACTTCTCGGAGTGGTACACGCAGGTGATCGTCAAGTCGGAGATGATCGAGTACTACGACGTCTCCGGCTGCTACATCATCCGCCCGTGGGCGTACTTCATCTGGGAAACGATCCAGCGCTTTCTCGACGCCCGTATCAAGAAGCTCGGCGTCGAGAACTGCTACTTCCCCATGTTCGTGTCGAAGAGCTGCCTGGAGCGGGAGAAGGACCACATCGCGGGGTTCGCACCGGAGGTGGCGTGGGTGACGCGTGCGGGCGACACCGACCTGGAGCTGCCCGTCGCGGTGCGGCCAACGAGCGAGACGGTCATGTACCCGTACTACGCCAAGTGGATCCGCTCCCACCGTGACCTCCCGGTGCAGCTCAACATGTGGAACAACGTGATTCGGTGGGAGTTCTCGCACCCGACCCCGTTCATTCGCACCCGTGAGTTCCTGTGGCAGGAGGGCCACTGCGCGTGGGCCACAGAGGAGGAGTGCACCAAGGAGGTCATGCAGGTGCTCGATAGCTACGCTGCCGTGTACGAGATGGTCCTCGCGGTTCCAGTGGTGAAGGGGCGCAAGACGGAGAAGGAGAAGTTCGCCGGTGGCTACTTCACGACGACGGTGGAGACCTACATCGGTGCCGTCGGCCGCGGCTGCCAGGGCGCGACGAGCCACAATCTGGGCCAGAACTTCGGCAAGATGTTCGACATCTCCTTCCAGGACCCGTCGAAGGATGACGGGTCGATGTTGATCCCGTGGCAGAACTCGTGGGGGCTCTCGACCCGCGTCATTGGCGTCATGACGATGATTCACGGCGACGACACCGGCATGGTGCTGCCCCCGACGGTCGCCTCGATCCAGGCGGTCATCATCCCGGTGGGCATCACGAAGAACACCACCGCCGAGGAGCGCGAGCAGCTCATCGCCCGGTGCAAGGAGCTGCAGGACACGCTGCGCGAGGGCGACATCCGCGCCAAGGCGGACCTCCGCGACAACTACTCGCCAGGGTGGCGCTTCAACCACTGGGAGGTGAAGGGCGTCCCGGTCCGCGTGGAGCTGGGGCCCAAGGAAGTGCGGGAGCGGCGGCTCTCGCTGGTCTTCCGCTACAACGGCGAGAAGCGGACTGTAGTCTGGGACGATGGGGTGGTGGCGACGTTTCACGCCGTCATGAAGGAGATCTACGACGCGATGTACGACGCCGCCAAGGCGTCGCGCGACACGCACATGAAGCGGCTGACGCAGTGGAGCGACTTCACGCCGACGCTCAACCAGAAGTGCATCATCCTCGCGCCGTGGTGCGGCAACATGGCGTGCGAGGACCAGATCAAGAAGGACAGCGCGGAGGAGTCCAAGGCGGCGGCCGCGGCGCAGGAGGAGCGGGAGGATGCGCGGGCCCCATCCATGGGGGCCAAGACCCTCTGCATCCCATTCGAGCAGCCCGCGCCGGTGGACGGGGTCCGCTGCATCTGCAAGGACTGCGAGAACCCCGCGGCGCACTGGGTGCTCTTCGGCCGCAGCTACTAGCCCTCGCGGGTCACCCACCGCACGGAGGCCGGGGCGACGCACCGGGCCGGATGGACCCACGTGTGTGCGGCAGAGGAGAGAGAGAGAGCGAGCACGCTCTCCCCCACCCCCTCTCCCTTTCCTCCTCCCCTCCACCCACCAGCCTCTCTTCTCTCCCTCCCCCTTTCCGCCACGCCCCACGCACACCCAGCAGAGAACCACCCGCAACGGGCGCCTTGGGGGGGGAGGGGGGGGGCACACCGCCAGCGAAGTGCGCCGCCATCCGGATTCTTCCCCACACAGCCACCCACGATGCTATTCGCCGCCGCCGCTACCACCACTACCACCCCACCCGCATCCTCCCTCAAGCCGACTAGGAATTACTAAAAGCGTACCGCCAACGGATGACCTGTTGCCCCGGCCGGGATGCGATCCGCCCACGCGTCATCCCCCGTCTTCCCATCCTCTCTTCTCTATTACTTTCTTCTCCCCCCCCTCCCTCATCGCCCACCCGTGCTGTCCCTCGTCTACTGGTCGTGTGTCTTCCCCCCACGACGCGGTCGTCTCCATCACTCCGGCACGGTCAGGCGCTGGTTAGCACGATGCCCGTGAAAGTGGGCAGAGGAAGCTACCACGTGGTGCAGAGTGGCCCCATACACAGACGCTCCTCCGTACGGTCCCTTCCCACTTAAGGTTTCTGGCACAAGCACCCACGCGAGGCTTCGGCCCGCGGCGGGAGTTGGCCATGGGGCTGCGGCGCTGACGGACGCGTCATGGGCAAAGGGGTGGAGGCGTGTGCTGGTGGTAAAGGTGGTGGTGGTGATGATGGGGATGGTGGCAAACACGTCGCAGTGGTGTGCTGTGACCCCTTTGCTTCCGCGCCGCCGCCCACTTCTCTACGCTGCAACATGGCAAACCCGTAACTCAAGGTCGCTACCTCGTACCGCACCGCACCTCTGCGCAGCGGGGGCCGTGATGGTATGGGGGGGGGCGAAGGGGGGAATAGAAGGGAGGAAGACAGGGATGGGCGGCAACCACCACCACTACCGCCACGACTGCTGCAGCTACTTCGACCTGAACGCCGCGCTGCCATCGTTGTCTACGCCTTCACTGCTTCACGGAGAGTCAGGCCACACCGCCATCATCGCAGCGGCGACCTGCCGAGAGGCAAGCACATCACGCAGCCACAGTTGTAGCCACAGAATTCGCCGAGCTGCTTCACCACCCCACTTTCCTGTTTGCTGTGTCTGTCGCTACTATCGTCCATTAACCTCCGCAAAATCACGCCACCCCCGACTCGCCCCTGACCTTTCCTTCCTTCCTTCCTTCCTACCCTCCCACACCCCCTGTAAGCCCCCTTCCCCCATCAACACACATACGCACTAACTTAGCCACAGGCTCACGCAGCCTGCTCGCACTCAGGGAGGTCCACCTTCTGTAGAGGGCCACAAATCGACACTGTGCCTACTAGAACGCCACGAGCTGGCTGAGGTGAGGTACGCTGTAGGAGCAAGGTGTTTGCTCACGAGTGCGTGGGAGAGAAGAGTCATCCGTGGCCGTGGTTGCGGTACTCTGCGTTTGGCTGTTGCTGGTGGTAAACGTGTGTTTGTACGTGCTGGCAGTCGCGCTTGAACCTGCCTCTGTGCGCATACCGGGCAGTGTTGGCCAGATTCGGCGGCGTGGAGGAGGTTGAAGGGGGTGAGGGAGGAGGGACGCGTGTTCAAGTGCTCGTGTGCATCTGTGGGGGGAAGTCGGCTTGGGTGTGCATACTGCGCCACCTTGCTCGTCCCCCGCGCCGCAGCCGTGGTTTCCTCGGCGCGCGTCTACGGTTGCCAGAGGACGGGCTGTCGTTGTCGCTCCTGCCGTAGTAGTAGTTGTTGCTGCTGCAGGTGTTGTTTTACTTTTTCTTCGGGCCGCCGCAGCGGGTATTTGCCCTAGTGACGCTGTCTCTGGCAGTGGACACACCGTCGTCACGGTTATCACTTTCCTCTCGGTGCTGTCGGGCTGCGAGGTGCGCGAGGACGTGACGAAACAGGAGAATCGTGTGGTGCTGCGGTGACGTCGCTGGAGGTGATCGTTCTCCCTCCACCTCTCCCCCCTCGCCCAGCCTTTGCCCAACGTACCTTCAGGTGGGGCGGTAACTCTCTTCCTCGCACCCCCCACGCCTCCACTCACCGCGTCACTACCCCGGTAGCTTCCGTTTCACCCACTGTGGGCTCCGTCCGGCGGCTCGCCGCGCGGATTACATCACCTTTCCTATCCTTCCCGTCACCTCCACCGATTCAGTGGCGACATCCATGGAAGTTAACTCCAGTCCACCGAAGGAGGCTCTTGCGGACTCCATCGCGGAGCGCCTGCGCAATGTGCAGAAGCGCCTCAGCAAGGCGCGGCCGCTCGTGCAGCAGGTGGAGAAAGGTGAGCTGAAGGTCCTCAGCGACGCACAGAAGCGGCTGGTGGAGCAGTACCCGGGGCTCCTCTGGGAGCTGTCTGAGCTGCGAAGCGGACGACTACCCCAGCCAGTGGCCACCGCCGCCACCGCGACGTGCTCTGGTGTTGCAGGTGAGCACGCGGAGGCGGCGGCGGAGGTGCCTGCGTGCGCCGAGACCGTGGCGGAGGAGTCGGGGGAAGCTGCGGAAGAGAGGAGTGGCGTACCACCCACCGCAAAGGATCTGGGAGGCGACGAGAGCGAGTCCCTTCACGGCACCTGCTCGAGCTCTTCGCGACAGGGCAGCCTGCCCACAGCTGACCCGGTGACCGTGGAGCAGCGCGAGGAGCTCCTGCTCCAGGAGATGATACCGATGAGTGAGCGCCAACGGCACGCGATGCTTGAGCAATACATTGCGCGACAGGAGCGAGAGCTGGGATTAAAGCTTCGTCAGCTCACCAAGGCCTACGATGCGGCCTGCGACCTGCGCCGCCGCATTGTGTCAGGTGCGATCGCCAAGCCGTCGAAGGTGCAGCTGGCGCGTCTGGAAGGGCTGGAGGATGCGCGTAAAGAGTTGCAGCGGGAGAGTGCGCATGTGCGGCGGGCGCAGGCGGCGCTGCGGTGCAACATCACGGAGCGGTTCGAGCAGTGGCTTGAAGAGGAGGATGCCCGCGCAGAGGCGGAGGCGAAGGCCACCATTGAGGCGGCAGCGGCAGCAGAACGGGAGCGCGAAAGAGAGGAGGCTGCGGCGGCTGCGGCTGTTGCAGAGGCAGAAGCCGCAGCCCGTGCGAAGGCTGAGGCGACACGAAGGGCGGAGGCTGAAGCCGCCGCCGCTGAAGCTGCCGCCACTAAAGCCGCTGCTGCTGAAGCCGCTGCGGCGGAGGCTGCTGCCCGAGTTGCAGACGCTCAGCGAGAGGCGGCTCGGGCTGCTGAACGTGAAGTGGAGGCCGCACGGGTGGCCCAGACGGCGAGTGGTGCATTGGAGGAAACAGAGGAGAGCCAAGGCGGCTCATCGGAGACTGAAACGGAAACGGAGACGAACGGTGCGGCGCACCGCAGTCCTGGGGCTGTGGCACCTGTGACGCTGCCCGCTCGACAGGAGATCGACTGGTCCAAGCTGAAGTACTCGCGGAACAGCATTCAGCTGAAGCTGAAGACGATCAAGCCGACCGCGCCAGCGATCGGTTCATCGGGCACGGGCGGCGGTCGTCCTGCCTCCCCACCGCGACGTAACCGCAGCACCAATGGCCGTGATGAGGGACATGCGCCTCCCAGCACGGGTGGGCGCAACAGCACTGAGTCACGAGGCCGGACCGACCGCTGGCCTTCCGCGGGGGCTTCGGGACGGTCCAAGTCTACCGAGCGGGCCACGTCGAAACCCCGTGCGCGAGCCCCGCTGACCCAGCACCAGCAGCGGCCTTCTCAGCGCCAGGGTGGCCCATTGGGCGCTGTGTCGCCGCCGGTAGAGCATGACATGGTTTCTGAAGCCCCTTCTCGAACGCTGGTGGCAGGCCGTCTGGGGTCGGACGGGTTTCTGCACCTAAACATCTCGGGCCCGGTGGCGGCCAGGACGCCGGTACCTGACCCACGGTCCACGCTGTCAGCGCCATGCGCGGTTCGCCGTATTCTCCGCGAGTTTCAGTATTTGCATCGCCACCCGCTGGCCAACGTGCGCTGCTGCGTGGTGGACTCCCCAGAAATTTCCAGGGAGCGCCAGCTGGACGTGCTCATGACATGGCACATCAACGTGGCGCCGAGCGATGGTCCCTTGGCCGGGATGCTAGTTCACGTGGAGATGTTGTTCCCGCCCACGTATCCCTTCGCGCCGCCTCTGCTGCGCACTTTCTATCCCCTCCCACATCACGCAATGGTTATCTCGTCCAGCGGCGTCCCCAACACATTGTGCTTGGCGTACACGCATGTGCGCCTCACCGGGCTGCCCAGCACGTCGTCCCGATTTCTTTCCGCAGATTCGCTCAGCAGCCTTTCTTCCCGCCTTTGCGCAGCGGGATCGCCCGAGTGGACGCCCAGCTATGGCGGTGCTGGCGATGAGCACCCTACGAACAGCTGCACGATGCTGGCTGCTGAGGGCGAGGCGACCGGGTTGAATGGCGTTGAACTCGCCGCTGCTGTGGGCCACTCCCCACGGAAGGTGCCTAGTGCAGCACTCCACACGGTGAAACGGACGGCGAGCGCTGTCACCATCGTGTCACCCACCACGGCCATCGCGGGTGGGGGCAGCCCGTGCCAGGCGATGTGCGATGCCGATCGCGGCTGGCGCCCTCACTATGGAGCGTACACGATCCTGTCGCAGCTCCAGACCTTCTTCAATGCGGAGGCCTTTGAGAGCGCACGAGACGCGATCGGCGAGGCCCTGTTCGAGCAGAGCATCGCTCAGGCTCGGGCTATGTGCAGTCAGCACGCGTGCGCCGCCTGTGGGCACTGCCCAGCAGCGCCACAGCCATTTGTGGAGGTCTACAACGGACCGTTTTTCACACTGACTGATGCACCGGAGGAGTCGCAGGCACCGGAAACCGTGCAGGATCCCCAGAATAGCCGTTTTTATTGCCCCCCTCAAAGTGGCTTCACTCGGGGTCCGGGCTGGCGGCACTGGGGCCACCTCCTGGGGTCGGGGCGTCACGTCTTCTCGATGGAGACGACGCAGGGAGTGCGACCGGGTATCCGGCTCGCCGCGGTGCCAGTGAGGTCAATCGGAGCGGCAGGAGGGGCCAGTGCCATGTGGCCGCCTGTAGGTGCGAGTGGAGCCGGCGCACCAGAACCCGCGCTGTCGCTGACGATCAACACGGCAACCGGGGAGGTGCTGGAGTCACGCGCTGCGCACGCAGTGTCTTCAAGGTTGGCGCCGCTGATTTCACCAACAGCGCCCGAGCTTCAGAAGGAGCTCGCAGTGCACCTCGAAGTTGGTCACGTGAAAGATGGCAGTGATGGAGCTGAAGCTCCAGCTAAGGGCATATCAGTGACTTGGGTGGCCGCACCAGACTCATCATCCTCACCATCCGCGTTATCTCGGCGGACGGAGCTCTGCCTCTCACTGCCGACGTCATTGCCGCTGCTTCCGCCGCTGAAAAAGTCGAAGAGATCTGCCAAGCGCGCCAAGATAAACGATGGTGTGCTACTGGAGCACAATGCGGGCGACACACCGCTGACCCTGCCCACCGCTGCAGTGCCGTGCGCCGCACAGGTGGAGCCCGCGCTGGCTGAGTCGGAGCAGGTGGAGCCCGCGCTGGCTGAACCTGGGCAGGTGGAGCCCGCGCTGGCTGAGTCGGAGCCAGAGCCGGAGGAGGTGCCTGTACTGTGGCAGGTTTCGCTACACCTTCCCGATCCTGATACCAGTGTCCACTGTGTCTTCCATGTGGGAGACCCGATGACCGGGGTGGCGGGAGAGTCCGGGGACTCTGCGGGCGCGGTGGAAGGCGTGGCTGCAGAATGGAGCGTTGCTGACGAGGTGGCAGGCAGTTCGACGTGCCGGGTGACTCCTTCGCGTGTTTCGCGGTACTGCATGGCGACGCTCGACTCGGAGGCGACCGTGGATGGCCGTGCGGGCGTGAAGCGGGTGGCAGATGCTGCGTTCAACTGCCTGGGCCTCCTCTGCCGGGCAGTGTACGCGCACGACCTTCGAGCGCTGGGCCAACTGCCGCCGTCTCCAGTGCTGGAGGACGTGCACCGTCGCGGGGGGCGAGGCAGCAGCGGTGCGTCGCTGGATTTCACCCCGATTTCCGCTTCGGTGGTGCCCGCCACGTTCATCTCCCTCGATGCGTTTGATCAACTGCAGCCGCAGGTGCTGCACGCCCGGGTGGGCGAAGGGATTCCTTCGCTGCTGCCGCCGTCGTCGCCGTCGCCCGTACCCCCGGTCTCCAAGGGGCAGCGGGGAAGAGGACGGCCCGCGGGGACCAGCGCAGCTGCTCCCGCCGCCACGCCACACAACGCACCGTTGCCGCGGTGCTGGTGTGCCAGCGAGCAGCGCATGTGGTTCATTCCTGTCATCACCCCGGCACTGCTGGAGGCGCACGCGGATGTGTCGCAGGTGCTCGACATTCTTCGTCACGCCTGCATTCACATGCACCGCAATCCCTCCGCGAGTACGGCGTACGCCCCGCCGTTTCGCCCCGCCTACGCCGTGCGGGTGCTGTCCTTGATGTTGCACAGCGTCATCCGCGCCCTCTCGCAGCTGGTCGTGGCATCCCCCCGCTTGCCCCCGCCGTGCGCGCCGCACCCGCACACGCTTCCTCAGGGCCCCCAGCTGCTGTCGCCCGCGGAGATGGCGGCGACGACGAGTTCCGTGGGCAGCAGTGGCCCATCCACGCATTCCTCACGGGGTAGGCGCGGCCTGTCACCGTCCGTGCGTGGGCTGATGGACCTGGAGACGGAGCCGAACGCCCTGTACTCGTCGACGATCCTGGATGCAGACCTCCTCGCCCATGCCCAGGACTTTCTGATGGACGTCGTGGATGTGCCCGTGCCCTCCGCGAGCAGCTCTCCGGAGGTGCTGGCGGCGGAGCTGCTTCTGCCGGCGGGGGAGGGTGAGGTGGCTGGGCACGGCGGCGCGGCGACGAAGATGCTGGCGCCCGAGGCCTCGCACAGCACCTTGCCCTCCAACTCCTTGTCGCCAAAGAGGCAGTCTCCGGGGGTGATGGCGGGCGTGGAGATGCGGCAGGGGACGGGCGCCGCCCACGCCGCGGTGACGCCGATGATGCGCGCCGTCATGGACACCTACCTGCTGCTCCTGCTGACGACGGCAGAGTTGTGCGCGCGGGACATGGCGGTTCAACGCGAGTTCCAGCGCGTGGCCGACGACGTGGCGATGGCCGCGGGTCGGCCATCGCACATCGACCCATCGCGTCCGCCGGTCGCTGACCGGGCCACACGGCGACTCCTGCATGCGCTGCTGGATATTTTCCCGGAGGTGCTGAGCGTCGTCGGCGCCGCCCCACCATCGCAGCCCATTCCGAACCGTCTGGAGCAGTTTAACGCGTTCACGGCGCAGAACGACGTGACCCTCCTGCGCTGGGCGCTCAGCCGCCATCACCCACCCAACGGTCACACGCTTCGCACCGGTCCTAAGCCCGCACCATTGCCATCCTCGGCGTGAGACACGCGCGGTGGAGAGGACGACGGAGCAACGAGGAAGGAGGAGGAGGAGGAGGAAGAGGTGGGCGCGCGGCGCTGACGGACACGAAGGGCACGAGCGATTGGAGACGGGAGGAGGAAAGGCGGCGAAAGGAAGCGAGGGGGGCAACGGGTGTGTGTGTGTGTGTGTGTGCGGTGAGAGATGGTGCATTCGCTGCGTGTGTCTGCGCGGCTGTGCAATTCGGTGCGGACCTCTCCTTTTCCTTCGTCCCCCCCTCCCTCTCCCTCTCCCTCTCCCTCTCTGTGCGTGCGTGAAGGTGTGCGTGTAGGTGACGGTGTGTGTGTCTCTCTCTCTCTTTCTCTCTGTGTGTGTAGGTGAAGGTGCCGAAGGGGGGGTGGTGGTGGTGGTGGTGGGTGCGCCCCTCCTTCGCTCGCCGCACTCGGTCGGAGTGCGTACGCGCCCGGTGTGGGGCCCCACCACGGTGCCCCCATCCCATCCCGTCTCTCCCCTCTCGCCCCCCTCCACCCCC
>PGOM01000091.1:0-10632 GCA_002921335.1 Paratrypanosoma confusum | reverse complement strand
GGGGCGGAGCGGGGCGGAACGTTTACGTGTGTCCGTTCGTGGGTGGGTGAGGTGGGCCGGTGGGATGGGTGATGGTGCGCTGCTCCACTCGGCTCTGGAAATGTGTCGGCCTGAGGCGGTGGTGGTGTCGCGCGCGCGCGCCTAATGACCAGGGGAGTGGCATGGCGTGTCCGGGCTTGTGCGTTCTGGTGCGCGCCAGCACGTTCGTGGTCGATTCGCCCTAGTGGTACCGATTTTCACGGCGATGGCATCCTGCGTTGCTGTGCGATATCATGTCGGAGCAGCCGGTGGGGACGGGACGGTGTGTGTGTGTGTGTGTATGCGCACCCGCCTTTGGGACGGAGTCGCTGTGGGACCGGCAGGGTCGCCGAAGGGGGGCGGGGTGGTGGTGGTGGTGGCCACTCCGCCTCCGGCGCCGTGGCGCAGGGGGGGCCCTGACCCGGCACATCGTGTCCGCGAGTCACTGCGGCCTGATCACCACTCCACCCTCCTCCCTTCTCACTCCTCACTCCAAATCATCATCTTTGCTCTTCGCCGCATCGCCTCCGGGCTCCACTCCGCCTACTCCCTTGACGGTCCTCTCGTGTGTACACTCGTTCTGTCGGTTCTGTCGTGAGGGTGGTGTGCTGCGGTCCTTCATAGACATTTGTCTCGTCTCTCTTACTACCCGCCTCGCGCCCTGCCCGTACGCAGCGTTCGCTCCCCCCCCCCCCTTGGTGGCCACCACGCCCTCGACCCACCCCGGTGCTGGCCTCAATATATCCTGGCCTCATCCTGCTCTGCTATGGCAGCTCCGCCCCCCCTGACACATACACTCACGCACCCTAACACACACGTAGCATCTCTCTCAACCCCTTCTTCTTCTCTACCACCGAGGCCTCCCGCGGCAGCGGGACCCCAGAAATCACACTTCTCTCTACTCTTACCTTCTCTGTGGCGGTATAGGCCAACTCCTGTCTCGTTCCTTTCGCTCGCATGTGGCCGGGCAAGCTGGAGACTCGAGATTCCTTGTTTTCTAGTCGGGGGCATGGGCTGTAAAGAGGGGAGTGGGGCAGCGGAAAGTTCATATACCTGTGTTGCTTTCGATATGCCTCTGCCTGCAGTACATCACCGGGTGTGACTGTGAACGCACGCAGGGGGCTGAGGAGGACTGACACTGAGTGCGCCAAGCTGCCGGCAGCACCCAGCACAGCCCCCCACCCTCCTTGCTACCCCACAGCTTGTCTTCACAGCACGCAGAGGGCATACACTTTTTCCTCTGCTCCTCGTGCGCGGTATGGCTGGACGTGTGCCTGAGCAGCATGGGTATCCAGTCTATCTTGCCTAACGCCCTCCCGGAGCCGGATTCAAAGATGCACTCGCTCCATGAACTATTTCATGAACGAGGGTCCCGTTCAAGCAGAGGTATCTCTTCGCACATGAAGGAGGATCCTTTCCATCTTGTGCTTTATTTCTGCTACTAATAGGGAACATCGGTACATGCCTGAGAGCACCGCCGGATAGACTGCTTCACGCCAGGCCAGCATGTTGGTACCTGCTCTGTACCCGGTGGCCGCTTCTGTTGAAGGCTTGGAGAGGGGTCCCCCTGAGGGGAAGGGGGTCAGATGGGACCAGCACTTCCGCACCCCCTAGTGACCGGGTATTCTGGACCCTGGTGCCACGCTGAGCAGGCCAGCCACTGTCATGTGAAAAGCCTGCACGCGCTTGCACACACGTACATAAAACAGTAGCTCACAGCACACACCAAGCGAAACGACGGACAGGTTGTGTGGTGCACCTCAAGGGGCCAGCGCCTTCTCCCATATTGTGTGAAAGGGGGAGGGTTCTGGGGTAGCTCCGGGAATGAGTGGGTGAAAGAGCTAAGGTGGACGCGCGTGGGTAGATTGTTCTCACTAATTCTGTCAATTGTGATCTGGGGTGTCTGTGCGTTTTCCTCTCCCACCCCCAGCGGCTCAAAGCATTTTTGAAGGTCGTTGAGCCGTGGCGGCGCCGCTGGACCCGCCGGAGCCCCTTTCGGTCACAGGTCGTTGAAGTGGTGTTGCTGCTCCGCGATCGGCGCGCTGCTCGCCCCCGATGTCGCAGGATGTGCCAAAAGCGGCTGGCGCAGCAATGGTAAAGCTTCGGGACGAGCAGATGGAGCTGTTGCAGATGCAACAGCAGAAGCAGCGGGAAGCTGTGGAACAGTTTTGGTCCGTGGGATTGACGGAAGAGCTCCAGGGTTCACGTGAGCCTCCTTCTGTGCTCACAAGCGAGGTGTACAACGAAGCGGAAGTGCTTTTCACTATGCTGGAGAACAAGGAGAAGCTAATCTCCTTCCTCGACTGCACGACGGTCCTACGGGGAATGGGAATGAATCCGACTGGCGCGGACATGGATGTCTTGCGGTCGATGATGGCGGAGCCCGTCATGCGGCTCGAGCAGTGGCGGCGCGAGGAAGAGTTAAGGAGCGATTTGGAGAAGGGTAAGGAGGCTGCCAAAGAGAAGAAGCGCAGTGTCGCGGCTGCTTCCCAAAAACGCTCACAGCTAGGCAGCCGCCCACCCAGCACCACAGGCGCCGATCAAAATCGCACGTTGGGCACGGGCTTCTTCGGCACCGCGGCGGATCAGCAGCGCCAGATCAAAATTTCCCCTGCGGAAGAGATCAAAAACATCGACTGGAACATATTCATCTCGTGCGTAGAGACAATGTACCGGGACCGGTATGTGGAGCAGAGCGAAGTCGCGTCAGCGCTACGCGTTTTCGATGTCTCGGGCTGTGGAACGATGCTGACTGAAGAGCTGATTCGCATTGTGACCACAAATGGTGACAGTGTGCTGACCCCAACAGAGGTGCGGATGCTGCGGGAGCTGTTGCCTGATATCTGCACGCTGGAGGAGCTCGCGGCCCGCATTCAGGGCACACACGACGCAGCAAAGCAGGTGGACCTAGAGCAGACGACCGATGAGACGGCGGAGATCCATGTGGCAGCGGCACACGCGTCTTACACGAGCGCCCCTGCAGATCCTCTGAGCCTGCTATGAGAGAGGGTCCATCCAATCCCCCTGCCTCCTCTCTCTTTCTCTCGCTCTCTCCCTTCAATGTAGAATACCCGGGCACCCTCTTCGCTGGTGATCTGGTGGCCAAGCCACCTCACACGGCCGGGATATCTTCTTCTCAGATTCCCTCCAAGCCGGGGCCGCCATTGGTACTTCCGCTGATACCTTTCCCCTCTAGCGCGGCATTGCGAAGCCGCGGATGATTTACGTGATGCTGCACTGCCTGTACTCCGGTTTAGTATGTGCGCTGGGGCGGTGGAGGGTTGAGTAACTGGTGAGCGGAGGTTTGACTCCAGAGTGTATGCATTAGTGCTCGTAAAGGGTAGAAGGGGAGGGCATGGTGAAGTGAAGCAACGCATCCACGCCTGCGGAACAACAAACTCCCTCAACTGCATCTCACAACGGCCACGCACTTCGACCGCCCCGACGCACCAACTGTCCACCATTCGTCCCACCCTGCCTTTTCGGGAGCGCAAAGCATGGCCACCAAATCTCTCATCGCGAATTTTACCTTCAACCCGCCGTCGATCACTCTTCTCGGCGATGTGAGGGAGTGCACTATTGAGCATTTGAGCGAGGCACTGCCCAACTGCTGCACGACGACTAACACGGGCAACGTGCCTTTTGCGCTGACTTACCACAACGACCCGCCACGGTGGGAGGGAGAGCTTCGAACACACTTTGCGAGTGATGACATTGGGCAGTCACATATTTTTGTGGCATTCCTGGATGCGATGGAGCAGGAAGGTGGTTGGAAGCTCTCTGGAATCTCCTCGGTCGGCTTTACCCCAGGGAAGACGGTCCACGCCTTCTACCTGAGCAAAAGGGGGGCCGATGAGTCAGACGAGTAGCTGCAGTGGTGCCGTGGGTTGTGAAGGATTCGGGTCATAACCGCACCGGCACGGCCTGGGATTTGTGGCCAAAATGACCGAGCGTGCGGTCCATCGCCCGGTTGCCGCGTGGCACCCGGCTCCCTCACGGCACCACAGCCGTGTGCAGCACTCCTCGTCTTTTACGTCGTCCCAGTCTCCACTTGACTGTCTCTTCTCCGCACTCCAACTCCTCTCTCCTTCACCACGTGATACAGCCGCCAGGCGCACCAACTCAGTCTACGCCCACCCACAGATGTACACGACCCGGGTTGACTGTCACCTCCCTCTCAACTCTCTGCTCCTCAGGCCCCTCTCTTTCCCTGTCTTCCCACTCCAATTCACCCTCTTTCTCTTTCTCCTCTTCGCGAAACAAGCGCTCACACTCGCGCGGGCACACACATGTCCTCATTGAAAATGCTGTTAGTGTGCCACTGAGTGCGGTAAGACTACGATGATGGCCGTCACGCAGTCTGGGAACGGTGACTCTTAGCTACCGCGAGTTCTCACCCTTGTGCTACCACCGCAAGGCCTTGCTAGTCGCAGTATGGTTGAACTCTGCGGCAATATATGCGTTGCCATCATTTCCATTAGGCTGCTGCCCCGAAGGCCTGCCTCCCACCCAGACGCCTTCCCTACACCCCCCTACCGCCATTGCTGTACATATTGGCTCCTTCGCCAACTTCCCACTACTACCATCCAGCTGTCGTTGCATAGTCTATGAGATAGGTCACAAGCCTTTCGCTTACTCTTCCGGGTATCGTTTGTTTTCTGCCCGTCTGATCTGCTGTTTGAGGCTGCTCCCCGGCGGCCACTTATCCTTGGCCCATCGTTCCAGCGCGGCCACGGGGAAACTTCGCTCCCTCCCTATCCCTTTTCGGGTAGAAGCGGCTCGTGAAGCGTCTCACGTAAGCCTACGGCAGCGAGAGCAGATACGATGGGGCTTCTCACAACTGGTGGAAAGCCGATGCAATGGGGCACGGTGGAGAATAATCGAGCTCTTCCTCACGTTAGCGAGCACGGCATCAAGCAGTTTCTTCTCCTCTATCGTCGGAACCGAGACCGAAAAAACTCGCCCTTTCTATGGGGCGAAGAGCTCGAGCATATGCTCGTGAGGGTTGACGGTAATTCTGTCCAGCTATCTCTCAATGCCGCGGAGGTGCTGGACCGACTAAGTGGAAAAGACTCCACTGTAGACTGGAGACCTGAGTATGGTAGTTTTATGGTTGAAAGTGTGCCTGGTGCGCCCTACACTTTGAGCCTCACTTCGCTACTCTCCGTCGAGACGAACATGCGCCGCCGCTACGAACTCATTGACGCCCATGCTGGCAACGGGGTGGTCGGCCTGACACTGGTGACGTTTCCTTTGATGGGGGTGGGGACTTTTACCACATCGAACTCGGTAGAGAGTCCATACTCCCACTCCCTCTTTGTCCCTGACGTGTGCATCAACGCCTCTCATCCGCGATTCGTTAACTTGACGCGGAACATTAGACTGCGTCGCGGCCGCAAGGTCTGCATTCAAGTTCCGCTGTTCATTGACCACAACACGATGAATATGACAGTGGACAAGCGGCTTAACATCGACGCCCATCCACGGAACAAAGATATTGACTGCGGAGCTTCTGCAGAACGGGTGGCGAAGAGAAAAGGAAGTAGGTTCGGAAGCGACAGTGCATCGGCGCCTCCAGGCATGCCCGCTATTTCTTTGGAGAACCCGCTGCTGCCTCTCGTGTCTCCCACTGCACCCCTGCCTGCCTCGACTGAGTCGGAACACCCGGCAGCTGCGACACTTACGCACTTGTACACCCCTGCGACAGACTATTACTATGCGCAGTATTCGAAGAACTCGAACAAGGCCGAATGCGTTCGCCAGCGCTACGAAGCGTGCCCGTGCCCTGTGCCTTCCGTCAGCCACCCATGCGTGTACATGGACTGCATGGCGTTCGGCATGGGCTGCGATTGCCTGCAGGTAACAATGCAGCTTCGCGACATCGATGAAGCGCGGTACGTGTACGACCAGCTGGCGGTGCTTTGCCCTCCGTTCCTCGCGGTGACGTCTTCGACTCCTTTCCAGAAGGGGCTACTATGCGACTCGGACGTGCGGTGGCTCACCATCGCCGCCTCTGTCGATGACCGGCGTCGTGACGAGGTATCGACCATCCTCAAATCTCGCTACGACTCCGTCTCCGTCTTTATCAGCACGCGTCTGAGGAACCTAAGTGACTTCAACGATAACGTTGTGCCGATCAACTCTCCATTCTACACGCACCTCACTGAAGAGGGTGTCGACGCTGCCCTCGCCACGCACATCGCGCACCTATTCATCCGTGATCCGCTTGTTATGTATGACCAGATGATTGATATCGACGACAGCACTCACAACGAGCACTTTGAGAACATTCAAAGCACAAACTGGCAAACGGTTAGGTTCAAGCCGCCGCCGATGGGCGAGGAGTTTGGCTGGCGTGTCGAGTTCCGAATAATGGACATCATGCCAACCCCATTTGAGAATGCAGCACTAAGCGTGTTCGTCGTGCTCCTTACACGTGCGATTATCAAGTACAACCTAGTGTTTTACTCCAAGATGAGCACTGTCGACGAGAACATGGGGCGCGCACATCAACGCAGTCCGTGTAAGCAGCTTTACGTGATGCGGAAGGACATTTTCGCGACCGCAGTGTCCACACGCGACGATGAGTTTGCCGAGCTCTCTATCGACGAGATTTTCAATGGTAAGGAGGGCACATACGTGGGTCTCATTCCCGTTGTGCAGCGGTATGTGGAAGAGGAGGGCCTGAGCCATCCGCAGCTTGCTGCCTACTTCCGATTTCTCTCGATGCGGGCATCCGAGGCAATCCCTACTGCCGCCACGTTCCTTCGCCAGTTCGTCGTCAACCACAAGGACTACAAGCATGACTCCCGAGTGACGCCGGCTATTGCCCGGGACCTCGTCAAGCAATTTCACGACCTTGCTACAGGTAAAGTACAGAATAATACTTTTTTGCCGATGAAAACCTTCTTCTCACCAGCCGCAAAGCGAACGCGAGAGGATTAACTGTACGTTCGCGACGGGGCCGTTGTGGAGCTGAGGCGTAGCCATGGGCGACACGGAGAAAATGGCATATGCTCCCATCAATGACGTTCACCCCCCCCCCTCCAATTTCACCCCCCCACCTCCAACATAACTTGCACCTACACCGGTGTAGCGAGCAATTGGCTATGTGATTATCATGCGTACACCGCTGGACGCAGAGCGCAGGTGAGTGGGGTGGTGACATGTCTTGGGGAATCACGGGTAGAGGTGAGGTACCTTCTAGTGGTAGCCTAACTCCAGCATGTTCACTCCACTCATTCCTCCCTACCTCTTCTGCTTCTCTTCCTCCTTCTCACTCTTGTTCAGTTTCCTCCACCAGCAATATTCATTATTCACGTTTGCGATACTGTCGCCGCGCGGTGGTGCGTGAAGAGGACAGGGATAACCAGTGGTACGGAAGGGATAAAGGGAAGAATGAAACGAGAAGACATGCCCTTGCCCATCAAGGCAGTGCCAAAAGTGACCATCCCAAATACTGCCAAAGCGCTTCGGCTGGAATACTACACCGACGTGAAAAAAGGAATATCCTCATTGTTGCTCCTCACCAACCCCTAAAGTGAGGTGCCCCACCTCATACTTTGTCTACGGTGAAATTCCCCGTGGCAAACGGGGGCTGGCAGTGCTGGAACACAGATCACGTCGAAGTTACCTCAACGTTCCTGTGCACAACCAGCGAATTAGACTCGTAAGTGTACGTGAAGGCCAGACATGACGCAAGAGCAAACCAAGATCATCTTTTTAGACTGTGATGGCGTCATCTCCCCACTGGGGGGGGCACTTTTTGACAAAAAAAAAATGGAACTACTGAAGCGTATCGTCGACGCCACTGGGGCACGGATCGTGCTGAGCTCGTCGTGGCGGGTAACAGAGTTTGGGCGTGCAGAAGTCACCGCCGCCCTTGCCAGGCACGGGATGGCGGGATTCATCGCCTGCACCCCGCAGCTCAGGACCGCATCCCGCGCCGTCGAGATTCTTTCGTGGGTCGAAGCGAATAAGACACAACTAAACATTACTAACTTTGTCGCTCTGGACGACATTAACCTTCCATGTACTGCAGCAGACCCCGAGCTGTTCCGCAGGCACGCCATCATCACTGTAGGCGAGCTGGGTCTCACCGAAGAGGATGCGCTACGCGCCATTGCCTTACTGTCTGACGACAACAATATTTGCTAAAAGTGTGATCCTTAATGATGAGGCAAGAAAGTATTTAGGCGGACTTACTATGTGCATCCAACCTGGGGCTCCGCCCGATGCAAGCGCATGACTGAGAGCTGTAGAGGCAGCGGCGGCGAAGGGACCCCAAGGGAAACGTCACAAGTCGATCAAGATGGCACAAAGCCAAATCTCGATCCCAACTCACATGATCGTGCCCACAGCAGCCCGGAGGATGTGCTCCTCTTGGGCGTCTCTGTGGGCCCTATGCTATGAAACTCCTTTGTGTCAGGACTGAAAGTGTAATAAATTAGTTACAGATGACAAAGATACCAGCGCAGGAACGAAGTGCACATCAGCCCAAACCGCACCCCTCACACCCCGTCGCCACAACACCAGGAGTGCAAAACTCAATTCTCATATCGGTAGTAAGTAAAACTTGCAAAGCAAGGTCAAAGAAACAAAATAACAATGGGCGAATGCTGATGAACCAGGCTGATGTAAAACAATAGACCTACGTGGGTACACGTGGTAGTCCACGAGCAAGGAGCGGTGACGACAATTCCATTGCCATCCATTCATGCAGTAAACACTGCAGTGATGGCAGTGAAGCTGGTGCAAGCGGCTAAGAGTGGCGCGCTACTGTCACCGTAACGCGAAAGAGACCTAGTGGGACTGAGGGAGCATGGGATGGTCTCTGAGCTTGTCCGAGGCGACACTTACCAGGCACTTCCCCCTTCCCCTAACATCAGTACGCCCGATTTGCCCAAGCAGGTCAAAGGGATCATCAAAAAACCGATATGCGTGAAGCAGACGTGTTCCGTACCAGTGCTGCGAGGCCAGCCCAGCTTAGACAGCCCAGTCATCGTGTCCACCGGCTGCAGTGCCACAGCAAGCGCGCGTCAAAGAATTGGTGACGGTGGGCACCGGCAGCATCCAGTGCAGTGGGAAGGGCAGCGAAGGGCGAACAAAAAATCTTCCATGAATTGAGCACACATGGAAAAGTCTCTGCTGATTACAATGTACACACGCTTGGAAAAATCCCGCTGTCTAACACAACACGAACCGGCCTAGTTCAAACCTTTGCCATAATAGCATCTACACTCTAGGCCTGCAAAGTACACTGTCGTGGATGCCGCGCGAGACCATGGCACCACGCCAGCCTTCTCTCAGATATGCGGTGAATCATTCCACTCTCCTCCTGTGCCACAAGCAGAACCCGACTCCTACCCGGCAACAAAAGTCCGGATTCAAAAGTCAGCCACGTGGACTGACTGCAAAGGGATGCGTGAAAGATAGCGCAGGTCTCGCGGTGCACCGTCGGGAATTAACGACGCTTGGGCCCAAACGGCTAACACAGCACACACTCGTCCAAGAGTAGTGGTATCGACACCAGGAGTGGGAAATATTTTGCCCTTTACGGCTACCGCTGCCCACATTCAAGTCAGGCAATGCTCCATGTAGCTGTGTTACAGCGCATCGGCTCACACAGTAAACGATGAATCTCTGCCGGTAAACAGTAACAACAAAAAAACTCAAAAAAAAATTTACATCTGCCCCCGAGGCGTCCTCGCGGCGTCACAGCACCTCAGCAATCATCCAATCGGAGTAACACATGTGCGCAGTAGTACCCCGCTAGCCTACGTTGGGCCTTGATGCCACAACGCACGATCTTTAGCCCCTACACCCACTCAGTCCATGCACAACAGACAACTCCTGCAAACCAAGGGGACAAACCCAAAAACCTCACAAAGCAGATCTTGCATGGCAGTGCGAAACTCATTTTTTTTTTTGTTCCTCGTGCGTACTAAGGCAGTCGTGGCCCAGTAGCATCGACTTCAGAAATATCCTACACCGAACGCCTTCCAGGACCTGGTTTCACCCGGACCGACTCGCTCCATCAACTGGTCCATGAGCGAAAAATATTGCACTTGCCGCAAAACTGTATGCTGTCGTACGAAAAAGGACATCGTATCCACCGTGGGTACATCATTTCTGCTGCGCGGGCACGTCGACACGTGCCAGGGAGCCAACTCGGGTATGGTGGCTACACTCCAGACCAGCGTGGTGGTGGTGCCTGCTCCCGGTCTGGTGGCCGCTTGAGCGAAGTCCGATGTGCCCCCAGGTCGAACGGGCGAGCGCTCCGCTAACGCATGACGGGGTACTAGACCCTCACAACACGATGAGGTAATCAGTCATAGTCAGCGACTAACACACAAAACAACTAAATATATATATATATATATAATATATATATATATGAATGCAAGTACACAACCAATGCCACAGCAGCGCAATGTCTACAACAATAAGAATAATAAACAATACACAATCAGCAAAACAGTACACATCGTACCAAAAGCTATTAACTTCATCTACGCAATAAACATTCCATTACCATCCTCACTTGACCATTTACTCCGAAAAAATGAAATATTCAAACAGAACTTTCATGCAGCACAAAAAGCCCCCACAGCG
>PGOM01000090.1:0-13969 GCA_002921335.1 Paratrypanosoma confusum | reverse complement strand
CCATTCTCCCCACCGAGCGCATGGGTGTAGTCGTGCATCCTCGAACCGAAAGGTGGCCGCGGGACGGTGCGGTGCTACGGCGGGGGCGCACACACCGGCGCTCGCATCTGCACCGCAAGATAACCGCATCGTGGCAACCGAGGGGGGCGGGGAGAAGCTGCATCGAGGGGCGCGAGTTGGCACGCGCCGGGCAGCCCCCCTCACCCGCCCTAGGCGGACTTCAGCGAGAGCCACAGGACCAGTGGCACCTGAATCAACACGGCAGTGATGGCAAGCATCCGCGCGTTGGGAGGCACTCGCCTGTCGCCTAAGGTGTACAGGCGCAGCACGGAGTTCATCACCGTGAAGCCATTGGCGGCGCACGAGTAGGCCACGAAAGCCAGGTACGGGAGCAGCATCGTGTTGCCCGCCCCGTCCTGCAGCAGTTCCTTGATAATGAGCAGCAGACACACCAGGACGAATTTGTAACCGCTGAGCGCGACCGCGTCGAGGAACGCCACATCAGGCACTACCCCGTAGGCGTAGCGCGCCGCTTTGAGAGCGAGCACCTCCACCATCGTCCATGCCACCGCGGAGGTCAGCGTAGCAGTGATGAAATCAACCTTCAGTGACTCGTGTTCGTAACGGAGGCCATGGATGATCACCGCGAGCATCACATAAGAGATGGCGGCCATGAAGGGAATGTACAGATCGAACGCGTTCACATCGTCGATCGGCAGCGACATGCTGATCTGAGGCGACGCATTCGGTCCGACCGACATCCCAGTACCAGGGGCAGTGCCGAAGGAGGCGTGGTCTGACGCATCCGTGCGTGACTTCCCAGGCTTACGGAAGAAGGGAAAGAGTAGAATGCTAAGCTTGGAGCGTACATAGGCGTTGTCTACGCGGAAGTAGCACTTTAGACGGTGCAGGAATGGAAGGTACTGCGCCAGACCCGCTTCGCCGTCTTGGATGATTCGCTGACCGTATTGCATCCCCACGTTCAACATAAGGTTGCTTCCCACATCCCCCAGACCTCCCAGCAGCACATCTGGGCCCGAGTGGGCTGGGTCACGGTAGCCCTGCGACAGGCGATCGGGGCTGGAATTCCCCGGAAACGGTTCCATCGCGACGCTGGGGCCAGGACACCAGGCGTTGTTTCCACCACGCGAGTGCTGCACGTTCGCGCCCGTGCCTGCGGTGTGGGCACCCCCATGGGGGTGCACCCCACCACCACCTCCGTAGGCGCCAGAGGCCATTAACTCTGGAAGAGGAGGAGGAATAAGAAGAGGAAGAGGAATTCTAAGCTGCTCTTTTCTGCAGTTTCTACTAGAGGGTGCGCGACGCTGGCCCTAAGCGCAGTGCCGCGGTGGGAGGCGAGTGAGAATCGTCGCGGATCTACTGGCACTCGAAGCCGCTGTTGTCCCCCCTCCCCCTCCATTTTCACCCTAGCCACACCCCAAGCCTCCCACGCGGCCTCCGAACGATCACCACAAACCAGCCACGTAAGCGACGAGGAAGGTGGTGGTGGTGGTGTGTGTGCAGAGGGCATGCCGCTCACGCTGCCACCAGCTTCGCCGAATGTGGCGTTGGGCGTGCAGGAAGACCGAGGGCACGCATGTGAGGCCGAGTACCGCACGCTCGCAGTGCATCTGCGCGGTAGCGGACGGGATGGCCGGGGCGGGGCGGTCGTCGATGGTGGACGGGAGTGAGAGAGCTCGGGAGCATTGCGTGCGTGTCGGGAGGAGAGGGACGGAGGGGACCACGTCCAGCTGCCCTGGGGTGTTGTACCCCCCCCCCCCTCTTTCCTCTCCTCCACCGCGGCGCACCGTCGCACCCGGCTGCTGGTGTGTTTGTGTTTTTTTTTTTCAGGCGGGGGATGGTGGTGGGTGGTAGCCTCGCGATTAGTGCTTGGGCCCCGCGTTCGGTGCCCCGAGTCGGAGTTATACGTCCAAGGCTTATGGTGTTCGTGCACCTCTTCGGATCGCCTGGAGTCTGAGCCGGAGAGGCAAGAGATGGAGGAGGGGGAGACGACGTCCATGGGGCGTGGGGAGGGAGGAGGCGGCGGCGGGGCACGGCGGAGCGCTGCACGCGACGCGCTCTCCCCCTACTTCTTCGTCAGGCCGCGGAGGTATTTGAACCGCTCGAAGCACTCCTTCGCGGTCTTTCCGTTGACCCCCTTCGCCACCAGCTGGAACTTGTCCCTCTCCTTGTAGTCGATGAGCTCGCGGAGACTCTTTTCCAGCTGCTGCTGCTGTTTCACGGTCCATTCCTCGACGCTGCTGGTGGCCTCGGTCACCGGCGCTTCCGTCTTCGCCGGCCCAGGCTCATGAGGCTCGGGCGCTGACGGGGCCGCCTCCTGGGCTGTCGGGCGGCCAACCTTTCGCGTGAACGAGCTCTCCAGCTCCTTGGTCTTGGCGAGCACCTCCTCCTCCGTGAACTTGTTGTGGAGCGCTTGGCTGATCTTGCGCCAGCGATCGACAGACCCCCCGGGAAACTTGGCGATGGCCTTGCGCAGGTTCGAAAGGTCCTCCTCCGCCCACGCCTGCGCAGGTGGCTTTGGTGGCGAGGCCTCCGGCACCGGTGGGACTGCCTTGGGCGCCACTGCGACGGGGGTGGACTTCTTGATGGCCTCGCCGTAGCGGGTCATGCCCACGATCCGCTCCCGCTCCTCCAGCGCGGTGTTGAAGGCGAGGACGGCGGGGATGGACGGCTCGTCCTTTCCTTCCTCACCCTCGGCCGGGGTGGGGCTCTCGCTGATGACGCGATTGACAAACGCACGCGACTCGTCGCTATTCTTGATCTTTGAGAAGATCCACGACACGTTCATGTCGCGGACGCAGTGGGGGAAGAGCTTGTTGGTCGGGGTCTTGTCGAGGAGGCCATGCTTCGTGAGAAACTCCGTGAGGTCGCGCTGGGCCTGGCGGGCGTTGTTCTTCGCCTCCAGCACCTTCCGCTGCGCCTCCTCCTTCTGCTGCCGCTCCATCTCCTCCTTCTGCTGCCGCCGTCGTTCCTCCTCCTCACGAATGCGCTTCCGTTCCAGTTCCTTCTCGAGCCGCTCGCTCTCCCTGCGAGCCTCTTCCGCCTCCCGCTCACGGCGGAGGCGCGGGTCGTTCTTCATCGCACGCTCCACGAGCAGCTGAATGCGCTTCTGCTCGCGTCGGCGAAGCACATTGAGCTGCCTCTCATTCTCGCGCATGTAGAAGCGCTTCTCCTCGCGGCACATGCCCTCGTCAATTTCCTCGAGATCCACTTCATGGGAGAAGTCGCGCCAGCTCTGGAAGCGGACCCAATCGTCGTAGAAACGCTTCACCGCCTTCAGCGACGTCGTGTCGTCTCCGATCGATGGTAGCCCGGGGATGCTGCTCCACTTTTTGTTCCGCTCGAATACCGGGCCAAAGAGGTCGTAGAACTTATCCTCGCTCACGTCCTCCGGTGGGATGCTGTCATCGAACGGGCGGGAGGAGTCGTAGGTCTGACGCGTATCCGGGTCACCGAGGATGTCGAACGCCTTCTGAACGAGCTTGAACAGCTCGTCCGAGTGGTCCGGCTGCTTGTCCGGATGGGTTTCCAGGCATCGCTTGCGGTAAGCCGTGCGGATCTGCTCGTCGGTCGCACCTTCTGCCTGGGGAACTTTCAGAATATCATACCAGTCTACGCTGAAGTCCTCTTCGGACATCTTCACCGCCTTCCGACGGCGCTGCTGTTGACCCTGCTGGGCCGATCGATCTGCATTGCCGCCGTCGTCGCTGCCGGAGGCGCCGCCATCGTCACCGCCGACGTGGTCAGCGTCGAAATTATAGTTCGGGTCACTGTACCGCGCCCAGCGCTTTCGTACCTCACGCAGAAGATGGATGCGGCGGTAGAACGCCAGGCCACATGGAACCGCTGTCACTCCGGAAATGGCAGCGCACGCAGGGGCGACGGCAGCCGCGGTGGATTTCGGCACCAGCGGTGGAGACTCGTTGGAGTCCACGACCGGAACGGTCACTCGCATCATGACACGCGTCGACATGAGACGTGGAAGGGGGTTACGAAAGAAGCACACTTCAGCGGTAATGACCACAGCGTACCATGCGCCCTGAAGGGTGTGTGTGTGTGACTGTTGAAGAGATGGATAGACCAAGAAGAGAGAGAGAGAGAGAGATAGAGAAGGTTGCAGGCCATAGGGGAGGGGGTGATGGCGGCAGCCTCCAGGAGCCGTGCAAGACGCCAAACGTGGCGCTGCGCCATGGCGCGTCAGTGGGCACCTCCTCACCGCCTACGCCCCAACCACACGATGGTCTTCCCGGGGGGGGGTCCGGTGTGGTCGTTGTTCCGCACGTGAGCGCGGAACATCACTTTCCCAGCCAACCGATCGACGACGACCCACCGGCCATCTGCTGTCCTCTCCAGTGCGCCGTGGTGGGGCCACCGGCAGAGGGCGGGGAACACACGAGCATCGGCACGTGCGAGCCGCGCGACGTGTGACGGCGGTGATCGACGGAGAGGAGTTCCACATCCGCTATCGCACGGTTCCGCATTCCCACTCTCAGCCTTCACGCGTGGGGAAGCAGAGAGGCGTAGGAGTAGGAGTAGGAGGGGGAGGGCCGCCAGCTCGATTGCGACGCGAGTGCGGCACCCCACATGACTCAGATACCGCGCCGCATCGATGTCAACGTCACCAGCGGCAGCAGCAGCAGCACCTGTGCCAACACCTCGATGCATTCTTCTCTCTCTTTCCCGCTACCGCTTTCGCCAACCCTCCCCTCTTTCCTTCCCCCCCTTCCCCCCACGCTCAGACACACACGCGCGCACACACACACAGCATTACTACCGGTCGCCATATAGGAGCGTTTCCTTAGGGGAATCATCTGCTCCGGGGGCTGTGATACACATGCGTGCGCCGCATCTCGCACCGCGGCCGTTGGATGTCTCTCTTTCTCTCTCTCTCGCTCTGTCTGATTGCGTGCGTGTGTCTTTGTATGCCGGTGCTACCAGAGCGGGCCCCAACCAAAATACATGGTCGTGTAGTTGTCCACGCGAGTGGCTTCATCGATCAGCAGATTCACCTGCTTCGGCACCTGCATGGCCATCGAGTAGGCGCGCTTGGCATCATCGTCGAACGCCATCGACATGTACATCAGATCTGGCCGCTTAGAACTGTCGGGAGCCTTGTTGTACACCTTGAGCTCATCCGGATTGACAGCAAGCTCCAAACCACGCAGCTTGTTGCGAATGCGCTCGACGATGTATTGCGGTGAGCTGGACTTCTCTATCATGTTCTTCATCTTGCCCTTGTGCTGCACAATCGGGTCGTACACGAACGCGGAAAGTAGCGACATGATGCTGTCTCGGTGCTTATGCATGCGCTCAAGTGTGCGGGTGCACGCGGCTCGGAAGATGCCGTCCACGCCAAAGACCTCCATTGCGTTTGTGAGCATTCGAGTCAGGCGGAACGGCACCGTCTCAGGGAGAACGCGTCGTAGGCGGCCCACGTCGAACGAGTCTCCGAAGTCGATGTGGACGACCTTCCCTGTGGACATCGAGAGGAGAAGGTTGCCGAGGTGGCGGTCGCCCAGACCGAGGATGTAGCCCACCATCGACATCGTCGCCAGTGACTGCGTGAAGCAGGTACGCCGCTCGACCCACTGCTCGGCAGTGTTCGCGCGCTGCCACATGGCGCGGGCCACATCAACCGCCTCGCACTTCTCGCAATCCATGACATACTCCAGGACCTCCGTGCGCTGCAGGACGCTCAGGTTATCCCAGCGGCCGATCGTATCCAGGTAGGAACGCAGCGTGATCGACTCGTGGTGTGCTCGGAGGTGCGATACGTTCGCACGATACGTGCAGATGATGTTATTCACCGTGTCAGCGTTCTCAACCCAGCCGAGAAGGCCGACGTTCGAGTTGATCGGGATGACGGGAAAGCGGTGAATATATGCGCTCGAGGGAAGTCGCGTGTGGCTGAGCAGCGCGTTGACCATGCCGAACAGCTGCATCACGCGCTCGTCCATCCGGATGTCCTCATTCCCCTTGAGGCAGTAGGTGTACAGGCAGCCGTTCGATCCATTGAGCCGCAGCCGGCGCGGACGCTTCTTGGATGGGATCACGTCGAGCTTGGAGCTGAAAGAGGCAATGGTGGGGTACATCGGATTATGGATGTCGTACTCCCCGAAGACAGAGATGGTGAGGTTGCGCACGTTCACCAGCGGTTCCATGGGCTTCTTCAGTTCTCTGCTAAGGTTGTCAGCGATGTGCTTACTGATCTCGTCCACAAGCTGCCCGATAATCCCAGCAGCATTCTCCCGCTCGCCGCGCGCGTTCATGTCCACGGTCGTCTGCACAAAGTAGCCGATCTTTCCCACGGTGTTCAGTAGGTGCCGCTCGTTGGCGTAGAAAATGTCGAGTGCAGCCCGAAGGTGCTGGGAAACCTCCTCGGGGTCTTCTTCGTACTCCGCGTTGGGGTTCCACGCCGCCGCAACGGCGCTTAGGTGCTCCTTGATCCGTTCGATCGGAATCGCTGAGATGTTGATGAGTATTTTTGCTACGGTCTGGGCGTCGTTGCGCATGCGGGCTGGGCAGTGCTGCAGCAGCGACTCGGCCAGCTTTCGGCGCCGCTGTAGGTGCGCGTCATGGACGGCCTCCTCGCCGATGGACAGAACGGGCACGAGGAGCGGAAAGACGACAGCCTGAGAGTGAACCTCACTGAGCTGCTTGAGAATCATGCTAATGGCATCCCGCACATCCTGCGAGTCGTGGTTGAGGTGGCCAATCAGCTGCGGAATCGCCTGCACCCAGTAGTCGATAGGAATGCGCGATATACTATCTGCGACGGACTCTTTCAGGAGGGAAGCGCCCTTGTGGATGACCCACAGCTGCAGGAGGCGCATGATGCCAGAAAGAGCGTTCGATGGAGACTTGGCGCGGCAGATGGCACTGACAAACCCCTGGTGGGCATTGTCCACGTACACGAGCTGCTCCTCTGGGGTGAGAGTGAGGTCGCGCTGCTGAACGCGGTAGTTCGTGAGGCCCCAATTGTGCCACGCCTCAAAGCTGTCCGGCGTGGCGCGGATGGCATGACGGAAGTGCTGAAGAATGCTTCCGCGGCGCTCCCGCTTCCAGAAGCTGTCCATGTGTAGCTCCTGCTTCCAGGCACCGAGCTTCATCATGGCATTGCCGAACACGACGGCATGCTGCTGCTCCAGCCCGGGGTTGCTGTGGAGGTAGGTATCGAGCTTGAGCACCGCATCCTTCTTCATGTTTTGGCTCCAGAGACTGTTGATGTATCCGATGGTGATCTCAGGATGGCACGCGTGGCCAATGAAATTCTGCGACGGCGACGAAGGTAGCGATGGAGCCTGCAACGGAGGCGAGGACGCGTTCCGAAAGGGATCGGGGGATGGCGTCAGGGCTGCAGCGGTCGCCGAGGCGGTGGAGGTGCTCCCGCTGAGGGACAGGTGCGGAAATCCTGGTGCTTGCACCGCAGACGACAGGGAGATGGTCGACATGTTGCTGCGGCGTGTCTGAAGCAGCTCCATCGCCCACTTCGCTTGCCCAGGATACTGTGAGCGCATCGTTTCGCAGAAGTGAATGATGCAGTCAGACATCTCCGCCGGCGAGAGGACCAGTGAGTACACCATGAGGGACCTTAGATTGGGCATGAGCGAGTCGGGCTTCAGCGCGAAGAATCGCCGCTTCCACTGCCCTCTCAGCTGCGATTTGAGCGTTTCCGTCTCCGCTTCGTGGTACTGCACGAGCTCCTCGAAGTCGCGGAAGTGCTGCAGCATGGTGATGTTCTCGTACGCATGGGAGTAGCTCAGCGGTAGGAGGGTCTTCAAACTCTCGTCGAGGGACCACTTCGCGTCTTGCACGCAGCGAAGCAGGAGGTCCTTGGAGCAGCCGTGGTCACGAATGTCGTGGAACAGGACACAGTTCATGAAGAACAGCTTCATTGACGTGTTGCCCTTCTCTGTGAGGGAGATGCGGTCCGCGAAGAGGCGGACGTCGTCCCACTGCTGCATAATCCACGCCGCGGTGGCCCCTGACTGCGGAATCGAGGACGTGGAGGACAGAGTGGACTGGGAGACCACCTTCTTGGCCATATCGAGGGCTCGGCTCCACTCCCCGCACAGGCACAGCGTCCGCACGTAGCCCTCCATCGTAACCTCCGAGTAGCTGTGCGGGTGGTTCTGGATGGAGCGCGCGTACGCGAGTTGCGCCTCTTGCCACGACTGAAGCAGCTCAAAGCCGAAGCCATCGTTCGTTTCCTCGTTCACCTTGACGGCGTTGAACAGCCCGAGCACAGAGTCCTGCATCTCGCGTTTGCTGTAAAGCCACGCAAGCGGCCACACCACGAAGCGAATGACGTCCTTCGGGAGGCGCCCGCTGCGGTTCCGCTTCAGAATGGGGTACAGCTTGTTCTCCATGTAGCCCAGCGCCTTGTCGTACATGTGGTGGCGCTCCGCGGCGGAGAGCATGTTCTCGGTCGAGAAGAGCGGGTTGGTCCCGCATGGAACTGGACTGCACCGGATCAGATCGGCTGCCGTCTTCTGCGTGTGAGCGAGGGGGCGGGCCAGCGGCTGGAAGCCACCCATCAGCCCTATTGCACTCGGGTTAGCGATCTCGCTGCCCATGTCCTTCCGGCCCAGGGGGGAGGCCCTCGCGGCAGCATAGTCCGGAAGCGACTCAAAGATAAACGCCCCTTCGTCGTCGTCCTCGTGGGTGTTTTCGGGAGCATGGAAGGCGTTCCCCCCGAGTCCAAACGGCCTCTTCGACTTCGCACCACCGGCCCGTTGCAGTGGGCTACCTGAAAACGGTGCCCCCGCCCCTTTGGAGTCCTGCGCGAAGGCAGGCGTCTTGGTGCATTGACCGGCGTTCCCAAGGCGTGGTTGTGGCTTCTGGCCCTCGGGGAAGCAAAACGTATCGGCCCGACTGACTTCGCCGGAGGGGGTAGTGGAGGCCATGGATACGCTATCGCGCCGCCGTCCAACCTGGGAATCGTTCGCGGCCGCGGAGGCTGGATGGGCTGACAAACCGAATGTCTGCGTGTGCGTGGTGCGCTTCAGCCCCGCACCAGGAACAAGGCCGGTAGGCATCGCTGAGACTTGGTGCTGGTGATGCTGCACGCGGTGGCCCAGGAACTCCCCACTGCCATCGTAGTGCGAGAGGTGGCGATGCTGCTGGAGGAACGAGTGACGCCCTTGAATGCGGTGCAGCTCCTCGAGAACAGCGTCGTCGATGGCTGGGCTGTTGTGGTCGAGGTAGTCGGCAAGGCCGAGGCACTTCGACACCACCTCACTGTCGGCACACTCGAGCGCGAGGCTCAACACCTCGTTGACCTTCTTGATGTGGTCTGCGCTGAGGGATTCATAGAGGCACTTGAACGATGGGTTGAAGAGCTCCCGGCGAAGCGGCTCGTGCTTGTCGAAGAGGTTGACCATTTTGTTGAAGGCGGGGTGGGGCGAAATGATCATGATGTTTCTCTGGAGCTCAAAGAACCAGTCCCGCCACCCCTTGTCACGGACCTTGTAGCCGAGCTCGATGTGCTTCATAAACGAGCTGAAGTCCTGAACCTCGTTGGCCCGGTCCTGGCTGTGGATGGATGATCCAAACACAGGCTCCGTCGCAGAGGCCGGCGTGGCGTCGCTGTCGTTGCGATTCGAGTCCCTGTCGCCGCCGCCCCAAGCCCCGCGGTGGAAGTGGCTGTTGCTCTGCCGTTGCTGAGTTGGGTAGCCGCGAAGGTCACCACAGCTGTCTTGCTTTCCGTCTGCGCCGACGTAGCTCTTCCCAGTGCCGTCCGCCGCCTGGCCCATAAAATCGACGTGCGTGGAAATCCGATCCAGTGACGTCACGCTAGGTCGTGTTTGCTGGACGGCCGCGTCACAGGCGTTCTGCAGGATTTCTCGCAGCGGGACGACGCTCGACCGGCTGCTGGGGTACTGATTGGAAAGAAGCCTCAGCACGTCCCGCAACTGCTGCGTGGAAAGCTGCTGGGTGAGCACTCGACTATTTTGGCAGTGCCGCATCAATGTGCGGAGGGCGTGGAGCAGCGAGGAGAGGTGCTGCGCCGCCTTCAGGTCGCACACGATATGGGCTGCCGCACATGTCGCCAGGGAAATGACCCCTGGGAGCTGGTCCGTCCGCGTCATGAACGAGGTGAGCATGGGGACGATCAGTGGGATGCAGTGCGCGGGGATGAACTCCGCGCCAAGAACAATCTCGAGCACGCGGATGGCGAACTCCTGCGAGCTCGAGTAGTCCTGGATGGCGGCGTCCACGAGCCGGGGGTAGAGCCACGCCCACACCTCGAGCTGCTCCTTCGCCGAGAGCGTACCGGGCTTCAGCGCGCTCACCAGCTCCAGAACAACGCGGAACAAGGGATGGTCACTTGGATTCCACAGCTGGTCGATGAGCACGACGATCTCCGGCAGCAGCGTCTTTGAGATGCGCTCATGCCGCAGGTTTGTCAGCGCCGTCAGCGTGCGGATGGCCTCAATGCGCAGGGTGGGGCTCTCGCTCGCATGCTTGGCGATCTGGAGCACCGCTTTCACCGCGTGCGCCCCGCCAATCACTTCCTTTTTCCCGCTCGACATTCGAACCAGCTGCAGCAGCGTTCGCATGGCCTGCAGGCACACGGGCTCCGAGAGGGAAAGGTCTAGCATGCGGCTCAGAGTGCGGTAGACAATCACGCCGTAGTCGTAGGTCAGCTCCAAGTCCGCGTCATCCTGAACCACGGGGTCGTAGTCTTTCTTCTTCACGTCGACGGATATGGACTTGCTTGTCGGGTCCATAGCGCCCAGTTGACCGAACAGGGTGAGAATGTAGAGCTGCTCCTCGCGCGAGTAGCCCTTGGAGTGGCCAATGTACACCGACATGATGGCCTGGAGAATATCGTGGAGCTGCCCCACGTCCCATTGCACGGGGCACGACCCCATTGCATTCAGGCACACGAGCACGTTGATCGCACCACGACTGAGGGGGGGCGTGGTGTTCGTTCGCGTCAAGATGCGCACCACCGTCGGGTACAGGTCAGCGACCTCGTGCTGGTACATCAGGATGCTCTTCTCACTGCGGACGAGCCACTCCAGCACGCAGTGGAGGGTTTTCAGGATGGTGAGGGACACAATATCCAGGATGCTCTCCTCTCTCAGCCGCTTGTTAAACGCCGTGAATATCCGGGTGAGAAAGCCGGTCAGCTGCTTCACGCCAAGCTTGGTGAACGTCTGCAGATCGGCCATGTGGCGCAAGAGGACGCGGGTATCTACGCTGTACTCCAGCGAAATGACACATGACTCGATGAGCATCTGCAGGCACTGCGTCACGAACGCCGCCGATGGCGCGGTCCGGGAGCTTTGCACCACGTTCACGAGGAACTCGACGGTCTTGGCCCGCACGCGGCCGTAGTCGTTCAAAAAGCTCGACATGCTGGTAAGAATGCGCTGCTCCGTGAGGGTCGCACGGAGTGCGGTGGACTCCGCGAGGATGGAGATTAGCTGAATCTTGCACTGGGGGTCCAGCTCCATCATCGTGTGCTTGACGTAGATCTCCATGATGTCCATCACCCGCGTCGAGTACGTCGACGTCTTGTGGCTCGTGGCGTACTGGAGCCAGCTGGACAGACACGCCACAACGGTCTGGCTGCATTGGTACCGTACGGTGGCATCCGGGTGCCGCTGCAGGGGCAGTATTGTGCATTTCAGCTCCTCCAGCTGGTTGACGGAGGTGATCAGACACGTCGCCACGGCTTCCAGCGCCACCTTGACGTTTGTCGGTGTGACGGTAATGGGGAGCAGCGGGGGCCGAACCGAAGGGGCAGACGCCACGGTGCTGGAGGGCCCCGTCGTCGGCAGACTCATCGACGTCGCTACCAAACCCACGGGTGACGCGGTGTCTGATATCGGCGGTGGCCGCCGCAGGCCCCCCGCGCCACTCGCCTCTGCGCCGCTAGGGCCATGAGCACATGACGCAGTCGCCTGCGCCTGGGCCGAGCCCACCTGCGCCGCCCCCCGCGTGGCTCCACTCGCCGCGGAGAGGCTTGCAGCGATCGATACCGTCGGGTTCACGGCTGCTGCCCCGAACGACGCGGCGCTAGGGGCGAGGACGTTCCCCGGTGGGCAGCCGCCTGCGCCGCCGCTCGTGTCGACCCAGAAACTCCGACGCGGGGTGCTGCCGCTGCTGCCGCCGCTACTGCTAGGGCTCACGTGGCAGTCTTTCTCCAGGGAGGCAGCGATGGTCCGGTCGACGAGGTTGTTCATCGCCGTCTGCAGCAGGTTGCTCATGGACGGGACAAACCGCTTCACTGTCTCGATGCTTGAGATGAGCTGCGGGGTCATAGACGCATTGATGAGGTGTGGGATGCAGCGTCGAATCAGCTCCTCGATGTTTGGCGGAACGCCCAACGAAGGGCCGCTGGCGGGCGGGAACGCCGACCCGCCGGTCGCGGTGGTGGCGGGGTCGGCAACGGACCCGGACGGCCGCTTGGAGGCGCTCTCCAGGAGCGTCGAGGATGATGACCCCACGCCCTCCGCGAGGAGCAGAGCACCCTCTGGCGAGTACGGCGCACCCCCGCCGGTCGAGGTCGACACGCACGGGGTCAGCAGCACTGCTGGGTCCGATGGGTTCGGGGGCTGAGGGCTGAGGCTCGAGGCGAGAAACTGCGGGCTGTTGGCAAAGGAGCGGGCAAGCTTGGTTTGCCCCGTGATGGGCGGCGCAGCACGGCGGACCACCTGGTGACTGCACATGGCGGCGATCACATCCCAGCACTCCTCCTGCGTTTGAGTCCGCGCCACGTAGCGCGTGATGATCGAGTCGAGGTTGATGCGGTTGGTGGTGTCGAACACGTCGTAGCCAACGTGCCGGATGAAGCTCGCCACGTTCTTCAGCTCCCGCGCCTTGGATGTTTCCTCGCGGACATTCTTCACCGGCTCCATCAGCACCGCGCAGTACATTTTCTTCCGCGCCGGGATCCCGATGTCGACCTCCGCGATGACCGGCACGAGGTTGCACACGGCGGTCCGCACGAAAGGGGACTTCGACACCGTCCGCTGCTCCGTGACGAGCACGCAGAGCTGCGGGAGCAGGAGCTTGTCCATGCTTTGCGTGCCACGGCTGCTGAAGAGCGCCTGGAGGGCCTGGAGGACCGACACGATGTGGCTCTCGTTGTTGTGGCTCGCGTTCAGCGAGCGGATCGCATCCTCGCACAGCCGCCGACCTTCGAGAATGACCTCGTTGCTGCGCAGCCCGTTGGTGTTTTTGAACACCGCAACGAGGCAGTCGTACGCTGCCGTCTTCAGAAACCCTTCCGGGGAGCCGCTCAGCACTGTCGCGAGGCTCACGATCTCGCCCCGGAGCTGGGCGCTGAGGTACCGCGGCTGGGCAACCGCCGTAGCCGCTGCGGCGAGGATTGTGAAGAAGTACTGCGCGGTGAACGCGACGCTGGGCTGCTGCTGCACGCGGCCACGCAGCTGGTTGCGCGCGATCTCACACTTGTCGCTCAGCTCCTTCACCACGATGCCCTTCATTGGTAGCGCTGGGTCGCCGCTCACGTCGCTCTGGAGCATCTTCGTGAACACCCGCTGCGCCGCCCGCGCGGGCTGCTCGAGACCGCACTGCATCAGCGTCATGAGGCTGCGGCAGAGCCGCGACTGCTTCTGCGCGGCGTTCGTGTAGGGAATATCCAGAAGGGCGTCGATAAACTCCACCGTCGTGTTCAGCGTGGCTTCTTTGTCAGAACGCGTCATTTCCTGCAGTACATCTCGGATGTTCTGCTCGACGAAGGCGTCGCCGCTCAGTGGGTCGAAGCGTGTGAGGGCGCGATCCTCCAGCGCGCTGATCGTGTCGCGCAGCACCGCCTCCGCCTGCGGCCCATCCGCCGCGGCGAAGAGCTCCTTGAGGAGCTGGTCGAGCCGCTCATCGGCCTCGTGCTCCTGAAGGTGGTACCTCGGCAGCAGCGAGTGGTGGTTCCCCTCCTGCGAGAGCATCGCGCCGCAGGGGGAGGGGGTGGGTG
>PGOM01000089.1:135352-163988 GCA_002921335.1 Paratrypanosoma confusum | reverse complement strand
GCTGCTGGGAGTGTAGCTACCCCGCCCGCGACCTGCCGTTGTCGTGGTCGTGTTTAGCAGATCTGGGTGGCGCGAGTGCTTCCGAACGTCGGTGAAGGAGCCGAAGGGGTACGGCGGGCTGACATCGCTGGTCAGCGCCAAGAGAATTCTCAGGTACGCCGCTGGCGAAAGTGGTACCACCGAGCCGTTGGGCCCGCGCTCCAGCACCCGCTGGCACGCCGCGACGGCGCAGTAGGAGAACACCCGTTCGCGCCACATCGCCAGCGGCGGGGCAAGAAGATGAGCGACGTTACTGGTGTTATGCAGTACGTGGAGGAGGTCGGCTGGGGTCGACGCCTCGGGGTAGATGATCAGGGGCCCCCACGCGGTGTACTCAAGCCGGCGCGGTGTGTCACAGGCGCGTGTGGGTGGACACAGCAGCCGGGCCCACTGATCAACCAGGCAGTCGAGGGCCACCGCGGTCGGTATCAAAGACACGCCGTCATTGGCGTCGGTTGGGAGGCCGCTGCGTGCCACCGCGGATGGGGTGCCCGCCGCGACACGCAGCAGCACTGGATCGACGCGGTCAGGGACATCGGGGACGAAGTCGTGGATGGTGATTCTCGACCCCAGGCGCCGGATGGCGAGACGGAACTCCGCCTCCTCACGCTGGTGGACCGAGGTGACGAGGTCGAGCAGCAGTGGAGACACCAGCGAGAACAAGCTATCCCAGCACACTCGAAGGACGTCCTTGCTGACCGACAGATCGCACGCTGACGGGTGCGACGCCACAAAAGAGAGCAGACGGAGCCGCATTGACCACACAAAGGAGGCAAACCCGTGAAGGGCGCTGCCGTACACGCTCTTGGATAGCACGTGCTCGCGGGACAGCAGGGAGCTTCCAGGGGCCTGCAACGCTTTTATCGCCCCCCGAAGAGGCCGCCAGCCGGAAAGCTGCGGATGGAAGCAGTAGCCACTGAGCCCAACCACCTCGCACCACGAAGGGGACACCCACAGCTTTCGCATGCAGGGGGATGACCTCCCCAGCGCCGCCATCGCGTGCACGAGAGCGGCCACGCCACCATCGACCTGCTCGTCTCCTGTGCACACCGACTCTTCGCAGGGGCTCTGATGTTGGGGGAGCTCTTGAGCTGCCCTCTGGATGGGAGTGCCACTTCCGCTACCCTTTGGGGGTATCGCCATTCCCCCTGTGCGTCGCTGCGCTCGCTTGCGCCTCGTAGCCAGTGGCACTAGCTGGTGCGCATACTCGCGGTGCACCGTGGGAGGAGGGACGTGGAGGGACGGCGAGGTCGCGATCAACCCGTGCTCGTCCACGGCGCGGGAATTGATACGGATGCTGGGGGAGGTCGCCACTGGGCCAGCCGCGCCGATACCTGGGCGGCTGGGCGAGCCATCGGAAGTGCGGCCCGACGTTCCTTCTGTGGGCGGTGCCGACGATTCGTCGCCCAGCGCCTCAGGGTTGCGGCAAGCTGCACCACTCGCCGCTCCAAGAGGCTGCGGGGAGCATGTGGCAGTCGCGAGGGTGTCGGTGCCCGTGCTGGGGGCTACCGTGCTCAGCCCGGCACTGGAGCCGGTCACGGGGCAGGTCGCGTACTGGAAGTAGAAGCACCGCTGAAAGAGAGCCAGGATGTTGCGGAAGTGCGGTTTCTGCACCATTGTCACCACCACGTCGGCGTACTTGATCACATCCCGAACTTCCAGCGCTGAGGCGATCATGACGTTGTCGAAGTCGCAGAACATTGGCTCCCACACGCCGCTGAGAGTGCCCCGTGTGCGCCGAAGGGCACCGTTTTCAAACTCGAGGTCGTTGTAGTTCTTCCATTGCGCGCCTTGAATGGAGGCGGCCTGGTCGGGAAGGAACAGGTTCGCCGTCTCCGAGAGCTGACCACTCTTCCACACGCCTGAGATGACGGCGCCCGTTTTGTCATTGAACAGCGTCCCGGGGCCATCGCGGACGTCGTACTGGAACGCGCCCATGAACACGGTCTCCGTGCGAGGGTCGTGCTCGACGCCAAACCCGTGCCGCTGCCCGCACTGCCACCCACCGCAATAGCGGGTGTTATCCACATGGAACAGCATCTCTCCCGCGCAGTCTGGCACGAAGCGGACCTGCGACACCCAGTGCAGCCCCTCGAAGGCGGTGCGCGTGGTCATGCCAGTAGTGATCATCGCAACCATCCCCACGTATTGGTTCGATACGTTGAGCATCGTGTCACCGCTGGTGTGAGACGGCGAAGGCCCTTCAGCGCCTCCCGCCGCCTGCGACCTTGTGGGGTGACTAGGTTGGCACATCGCCCCAGGCTGCCCCGCACAGTCGAGCCTCACGGTCACGGGTGTACTCGACTTTGAGAGGAAGTACAACGCACATGGGGAGGTACTGATGGAAGGCTCGTCGTCCACCCACTCGCAGATGAGAACGTACTTGTGCAACACAGCAAGTGTCCCTCGACCATGCCTCTTCCCACGCACGAAGGTTCCATCGAAGACGCAGTATAGAAGCGTCAGCTCGCCGGCACAATCTCTGCTGGGGCTTTGCGACTCGAACCCGCCTAGAGCGGTGGTTGGCGTGCCCAGAAGCTTACCTCCAAGTGGCGGGGAGAAGGTGCGGCTCCCGGTGTCGTCCACCGTGCCTACTCTTGCCCGCCCGGCCGCGGGATGGAGATGTTCACTGCTGCTGCCACTGGTACCGCTGGTGCTGCCTTTGGCGACCACCCTGCCGAGGATGGAGCTCCCCGTGAAGGGATTCGCACGGGAGAGAACCGAGCCCACCAGCTCCGATCCGTGGCCTAGTGCCGAGATTGGATGCGATGCGGGCAGAGCGGTGGAAAACACCCGGTAGACCAGCCGGCCCTTTCCATGTGGCACCCACGATCCACCCACCTGACTCTTGGCCAGGGGGCCTGAGTAGTGGTGCGTCGCAGAGATGCTTTTCGCACTGACTCCAGCCTGCTTGGCAAAGAAATCCGCCACCTGCTCGTTCAGGCGCGAGGCTGTGGATGCTGCGCCTCCACTGGGGCTGCTCGGGGACCTCAGGGAAAGGCCGCTGGTGCTGCTGTTGCTGCTACTACTACCACTGGGCGCCGGGGGCAGCTGGTGCACCTCGTAGTTGATCGGGTAGTCGGTCACGACGTGGGTTCCATCGACACCGGTCGAGAAGAACACCACATCCGCTGCCTGCCGGTCCAGCTGCGGTATTCGGCTTGGTGAAACCCCACTGGAAGGCGGCCCGTCGCTCCGCGTCCCCTCAGCGTTCGCGCTACCTTTGGCGAACCCAAATATGTTCATCCTATTGCCCAGTCCAGCAGCTGCACGATTCACGGCGGCGGCACACGCCAGTTGGGCATGCGCCTACGTGCGAATGCGCTCGTACAACCGTGTGAACTCGTGGAAAGTGCAGAGGAGATCCAAAAGTAGGGGTGTAGTGGTGGTGGTGTTGGTGGTGGTAGTGCACTCCGGTTTCGACGGAGAAGTGGCCGCGGAAGCCGCCGCACCGCCAGCAAATCAGAACTGAGGAGGCCGATGTATGCCACAGTCTGAGTGTGTACGTGGGCGCTTTGGTGTCGCCCGTGGGATTATCTGCACAACGCACTCCATCACCCCTCTCTCCTTCTCTCCCTCTCTCTCTGTGGCTTTCGTGGTAGGGGCAGCAGCTGGTGCCTGCAGGCTACGGTGCAGGAGTCGGCAGTGGTGGCTCAGCGGAAAGGAGGCACGCAAACGCGACGGTGTCCTCGTACACCTTTGGACTGCGGGAAAGAAGCCCCTTTAGCGTCTCAGCGCGCTTCGTCTTGCGCTTCCAGCGCCACGTAAAGATTTCCGGGAGGCGCTGCCGCCATCGTGCCGATGTAGCAGCACACACCTTCACCAATGACGCCACCTCGAGGCCCGGCGGTGGGGTGGGGGTGGCAGTGCCCGGTGGTGGCGCCAGTGCCCCCCGCTGCGGGGTCTGATGTAGCGTGTTGGGGATGCACAGGCCGGTGCTCGCACCGAGGGCGGGCTCCCGCTCTCCACCAGTACCGAGGTCCGGTCCACGGGCCACACCCGCGGAGGAGAAGGACGCGGAGTCGCGCAGGCAGCTCATGAGCACCGCCCTTTGACGCTGCTGCAGCTCGATGCACCGCAGCTGCAGGCACCGCACTTTCTCGGCCTCCGCCAGTGGCGCTCGATGAGGTGGCAGTGCGACGGCGACGAGGGAGTCTTCCAAGTCACCCACGCCAGCTTCACCCAATAGCACGCGCATCGCGTCGACGCCAGGGCTACCGGTTTCGCCACGCGGGCTCGAGTCGTCACCGGCGTAGAAGTTCAGCCGCCGGTGAGCGTTGTGGAGGTACAGCAGCTCCTGCAGCCGGACGGAGCTCTGCTGCTTCACCAGCATCTCCGCCTCTGAGGCCACCTGGGTACTGCGATTGCCTCCCCACAATGCGTGCTGGACAGGTAACACATCACCTCGGTCACGGGCAAGGGCGTGTGGGGGACCCACCACATTCCTCGCACCGCTCCCACCCCCCACCGCTGTCGAGAAGTCCAGGCTGCTATTCGTCGAGCGGCTGAGTGAGTTGCCGCACGTCCGCTTTGCCTCCTTCGGCGGAGTGAGCCGGTGCTCCCACCGCGGAGGCGCCAGGTACGGCACGTCGGCCACCACCTCCGCCCGGGCGTCCAGTGTGAGCTGAAAGTGGTGCAGCTCCCACATCTGCTGCGCAGAGAAGGCGCCATACAGCGGCCCGCCGCGCATGTCTCGCCACGCAGCTCCCGGTGCTGCCAGGGCGGGGGCTGTGCGGCGCGGTGGCGCCGCCTCACTGTGGGAAGCCGCCGCTGCCACACGGTGATCCTTCTCCCGCGGGAGGACGACTGTGCCCTCGGCTGCGACGTCCTCGCGGGGCCCCGGCATGAAGCACTCTTTTCCAAATGCCGATTCTGCTGGGCATTGAAGCTGTGTAAGTCCGCTCTGGTGGAAGTGAGGCCGCACTCGGCGATATGGATGGTGGCGATTCAAGGCGTAGTCTTCCTTCCCCGCAATAACTCGACCGCATCGAGCGTCCCACTCGCTGCGAGACGCCAGCACCTCCATCCAGTCCGCGGGGACATCGGTAGATGCTTCCTTCTGAGTCAGTGCACTTGTCGGTACCCGTGCGCCTTGCCCCACCAGCGCGACACAGGCGTGTACAGCTCGGCTCGCGCAGGATACAGCGGAGGGAAGCGGCGATTCGGGGTGCGGTAGGCGGCCTGGCTCAGGAGCCGGGACCGCCTCTGTCACCGCTGGAAGCATCCACCACTGGAATGCATTGAGCCACTGCCTCGCATCGCAGTCGCTCAGCGGGCGGTGAATGCGGTGAGTCGTTTGGAGGAATTCCGCACCGAGCGAGCTGCATTCGTCTCGTCCATCTGCAACTGACTTCACCGCATTGACGCCAGCTACAGTGAGGGAGACCGCTGTTGCACGGCCAAAGAATACCCACCAGAGGAGGTGGCGCGATACCTGCACCAAGGCTGAACGGTCGACGAGGTTCAGCTGGGAGCACGGGTGCTGACTCGAGCGCGCGCTGGCTGCCCCCTGCGGCTCTTCTCGCCTCTGCTGGAGGAGTCCCAGCTCGACGGCTGCGAGGACCAGGATCTCCATGTACATGTAATGCAATGGAAGTCCTTCAAGCGGTGCCAACGGAGTTCCTTTGCCGAACTGCTGGAGTACTTGTGCGGCACTGCGCAGCGTGCTCTCTGGCTCGTTTCTCCCAGCTGTCACGAGAATGGGAACTTTGCTCTTCTGGGCGAGGTCCCGAATGGAGGCGTAAAAGGCACGTGCCGACTCGTCGTCCAGTACAACGTCCGCGCTCTCAAAGAGGATGAGCGTCTTTCCCCCGTGCGCGTCGTAAGCCAGCGGGAACGCCTCGGCGCTCTGCGTGATGCCTTCGGCGATGGGAGGGCCACGTGGTATCGGCAACGAAGTACCTGCTTCAGCCTCACACTCAACCTGTACCTGAACAGCTCTCTTCGGGGAGACCTCCTCCGTCATCGGCTGCCCCACCGCGCCGTTGATGATGTTGGCCGGTTCCGGAACAGGCGAAGGCACTGGTGTTGCAGCTGCTGGTGCCTCATCACTTGCCTCCCCGGAACAAAATGGACTTCTACTTCCTACGGCAGATGTTGGCGAGCAGGTGTGCTTCGAATCGAGTGGCTGCTGCTTGAAGAACCGTGCGATGGCAGCTGAAGAGATACCGTTGGACTTCTTCGGCTTCTTTACCAAGCCGTCGGCGCGACCTCCTCCGCTGGGCTGCAGCGGCGGGTCGGTAGCGGTGGGAGTGGAATTTACTGGCTGCTGTTTGGGCGGCGCCTCCGCCGTGGAAGAAGTGCTACCTGTAATCTTTCCCTCAGCGGGAGCGGCGGAAAGCGCTGAATCGACGTCGCCTCGGTGCGTGCCATTCTGGGAGGCCTTCTTGTGGAATAGGACCGCGAGTGGCGATGCCATCACCAGGCGCCGCTGCCGCTCACGCTTTGCTGCCTGCTGCGACTCTTTCGCCTGGGCAAGCAGCTGCTCGACGGAGCACAAGCCTCGTGAGGGCGGAACACCTGGAAGGGGCTGTGCACCCAGCGGCTGGACGCTGGCCTCGCACGCATCGATCAGCGAGTCACCGAGGTGACCGCGACGCGGTCCGAGTAGACCAAACGCACCGACACCCGCTGCCGCTCCGCCACCCGCAGCTCCCCGGAGCTTCACCGAGCTGGCCAGCATCTGCAGACCGTGAATACGCTTACTTTGCGTGACTTCGGCAAGCAGGGTGGCGATGCTCTTCGGGGTCCTTCTCACGCCATGGTTCATTTCAATCACCCTGAATGACAGGAGTTGCGCCGCAAGATACACCGCAGCCGTTTTTCCCACTCCACAGAGGCCCCCAAGAACGGCGATATTGGTGATGTCACTGCTTCCAGGGGGGCCATCGTAAAACACGGGCAGGCCGCTGGGGATAGTGGAGGCGGATGACCATGGCAGAGAAGCGGAGTCCCGGCCGCGAGCATGCAGCGGCGCTGGGGATGCACTGAGGCCACTGCACTTCCACGAGCTGCCACTGGAAGCCCCGGATGGAGATTCGGCGGCCGTCGCCCTCGACTGGCCAAAGTAACCCTTCTGCAGCCGTCTCTCTCGATCCGCCTTCGCGAGTTGCTCACGCTCCCGGGCATCCTTCTCCGCCAGGCGAATACTGAAGCGGTTCCCATTAGCATCAAAGCAGAGCGCGCGTGGCAAATCGGCAGGCTCAATGACTGCCATGGTGGTTCGGCCGCCACTCTTCGGCTTGGACACACCGGGAGCCACTACTGTTGACGGAGCTTCACCCCCCACAGAATTAACCACGGAGCTTTCCATCAGGGCTTCAAGCCGTGCTTTGTCGTTGCAGGTGAAGGAACCCTGAACGGATGTGCCGGTGAATTTGGCAGGGGCGGCCAGCAAATGTACAGGAGGCGCGGTACCTTGCCCACGTGAAGACGGGTCACGGATATGTGGACAATCAAGAGCGGTAGAAGTCCACGATGGTGGTGCACCAGCCATGCCCGGATCTTGATCAGGGAGGGTGGTGCGCACCTCGGCGCAGGATGCCGGCACTCCACCAAGCTTGGCGTCCTGTTCATCGCTGCCCTCCGCGCCATCTGCACTCAAGCTCTCGAGCCGAGCTCGCGGGGAGTCGATACCATGGTCGACTGCAGAAGCTGCGAGTGCCCAGGTAGGAGTGGCGGAGGCCTGTGGGGGATCGCCGTCATGGTCACATATGTCCACGGAAAGCTGCCGTAGCCATTCGGAGGCGTAGGCAGCGGTCCAGCCGGTTGCTACTGCGGCCAGTGGCTCGTGGGAGGTTGGATGAGAGGGTGAAGCTGCGGGCGGCCATGGCGGTGACGCCGACGAGGGCCCAGTATCACTGGTGCCCGGATCTCTCATGCGGGTCGCGTGTCTTACGCCTTTGTGCGACTGCACGGACTTTTCGTGCCCCAGTCGGCGCCCCTCGATCCTTCTCACCATGACGACATCATCGTCACTCACACTGCACACACTACTACAACTGGTGCTACCGCTGCTGCTGCCGTCGGGATCCACTGGAGGTGCCTGTGGCGGGGCACTCGCGGACGCAGTCACTTTCCTAAGCGATGACGTGGGGGCAGCGCATACCTTGCGAGAACGTCCACTCGAGCACTTCTCCGGCGCGGCAGGAGCCACTCGTCCGTTCGCCACATTCCGCGTGCCTCCAGACATGTGAGAGTGGCTTCGACCTCGCTTGCGAGGATTGTGTAGCTCGCGGCGTCGCTTGCGTCCGGAACCACGGTGACGTGGAACACCGCGCGAGGACGAGCGGCTGCTCGCTGTCGCCGGCGAAGAGATTGACGAAACAGACGAGCTCGAGTCTTCATCCTTTGCGGCCGTCTCACTCGCACTGCCGTTGGTGACATCGGAAGAGGGACCCGAGGAACTGGAAGCTCCGTGGGTAGCGGCTGACGTCTGATGCCTGATTTTCCTCTCGCCAGCAACACCAGGGAAAAGAGGCATGTTCTCTGGGCTCCCACGTGGCAGCCGTTGGCGGCGCTCACCCACGCCATTCAAGGTACTGCCCTCTGCAGGTGTCTCTGCAGACTTCCCCTGGAGCTTTGCCGTGGTGAATTTTTGACCGCCGGCATCTCCCACGTTGGGTGTAAAGGCGGACTGGTCCCAGGTCTGCAGCCAGCGAAGCAGCCGTGACGTTTCTTCTGTGAATGACGTGTGGCGAAAAAGCGGCGGAGGCAGTAGCTGATACAGAGGCTGTGCGGTGCTTAGCGCCAGCAGCGATTCCCTGCGGGGGCGACCGGTCTCTGAAGAGCCCTCTGCACGATCTTTCAGAGCCGTTGAACTCTCTATGGCATGTAGAACGTGAAGCGTGTACCGCGCTGAGTCCTCCACTAGATGGGAGATCTGCTTGTGGTACTGCAGACTTCGGTCACGCTCCTCGCGGTCTATAGATCCCTGGTGCTGCCACCACTTGAGCGACACCGAGGCGAATGTGGTAGGCAGTTCGGGTGGATGTGAACTCAGCGAAAGCAGGTTTCCATTCCGTGCGGTTGAAGAAGAGGTGGTGGACTTGCTACGGTGCCGCCGGATCAGCTGCTCACTCACCAGTCCGTCGTCTGGGTTTGCGGTGCAGCGGCGCACCACCCGTCGCAGCTGTCTCACAGTTGCCTCCGTCTCTATCGCAGAGAGTAGAACCTGGTGGAGCAGGCTTTCGAGGGGCGCCGCGACCTGCGGGGCAGCAAAGGAGTTGAGGAGGCCGGCTGGGCGACACACCGCGTCGACGCTCATGACGGCACTCGGGGGAGAAAAATCGCTGGGCACACGCACGCGATCACAGTGGAGCGGTTCAGCTCCACCGCCGCAATCTGGATGCGACCAGGAGGTGCGGGACGTCTGGGCCAGGCGCCCGCTGTATAGCCTTACTGCTTCAATGACACCCACCACTGCTCCTCCATCCTCTTTCTCTTCATCGACTCTGGCCTCCGCGTCCCTGCTCGGGGAAGCTGCATGCGTGGCTGGAGCTGGATGTTCCACCGCGGTGATTCTGGTCTCAGGTGCACCATGGGGAGATGCCACCGGGTACAGGCGGTGCTGTTGGACGGTTGCGGAGTCACTCGCGTAAACCCTGCTGCAGGCGGGGCACACGAGGCTGTGGTCCAATTCGAGGAACACATGCACGAAGAAGGAAAGCGGCCCAGGTAATGTGGAGTATTTTAGTATGGAGCTTCCAGCTGGCCCGCTGTCGTCGCAGGAGCTGCTGCTCCTCTCCTCCCCTCCTTCCGCCTTTTTGGCGTTACACACCACTCGATGGGGTAGTGGCCCACGACCCATCCCCGCCACTGCGGTGCTGCAGTCGGTGACCGCTCTTCGCGTTCTTTTCTCCTCTCCCCTCTCCACGGAGTCACAGATGCGAGATCAAATGTGGCCGAAGAGCGCGCGCATGCGAGCTGCGCTCGTTACTTTCGAGCAACGCAAGCAACCAGATGTGACCTGATGGAAAACCTACACGAGACTACAGTGGATGCAGGACGCGAACTCTTCTCGCCTGGGGGAGGGGAGGTAAGTGATGGGGAGACTCCGACTTGCGGCTGCGTGGCTGATTTGGGTTTACGTGAGAGATTTAAAAGAAGCGGATCGAGGGGGGAGGGGGCGAGTGCGTGCCTGCGGTCCAGTGGGTGCCGCATTCCAAACAGCAGCAGCATTGGTCACGTAGTATCGGCCGCCGCATCGGCTCCACGGCGGCATCCCAAGCGTGCACTTCTGGGAGTGTGGAGAGCAGGTACTGGTCGGAAGATGCGGTGGGTTGACTAGCTGAGTGATTTGTTCAGTGTTGGTGTGGTTGGTGCTTTTTTCGAAGGGCGCGGAGAGCGGAGGTAGATAAGCGGGTGACCGGAGTTCCTAGCGCGCCGCCCCTGAGTCATCGTCTACCGCCCCCCCCGCCACCGCGTTGTGGTTGTACCACATTCCCATGTTCCACTGCCGGCGAGGTTCGGTGCGCGTGAGGGAGATGTGGGGCCCCGCGACGGAGATGACGGCGGGGCTGTCTGGGCCTCACACGCACGCCAGCCTCGAACACCGCGCATTACCAGGGTGGTGGGGGAGGAGGGCCCAGCATCCACCGATGGAATGGCTCGGTGCCTCCAGCAGCCCACAGCCTCCTCCTCCTCCGCCACCCCCTTCCCTCTCTCTCAGCGGGAAGGCATTACCAGGTGGGACAGGGGCGGCGCGCCGACCGGTTACGTGAGCAGCGTGCCACACCTGGGGCATTCCGCCTCCGTCTGCAGCCACTCTTGAATGTGATCGACATGGCCGCCATGGCCACACGGGCGGAGCCAGTAGAACGTTCCTTCCACCACCCCCTCGCAGATGACGCACTGCATTGCGCGCTCGGAGCGGCAGCACTGGCACAGCGCGTTGTGCACCTCGGGGGGGTCGTCCTCAAGGCAAACCGCGCTCACACCATACTCCCACGCGGCAGGGCTGCTCTCGTCGAGGGCCACGCCCACAGTACTACACGAGCGACCTTTTCCACCAAGGTAACGTGGCATCGCAGCACCCGGAGTTATCGAGGAGCGAGCGCGTGGTAGGTTATCCACGTGAGATGCGGGGCACAGTGGTTCGCCCCCGACTGTGTGCGCTTGGGACCAATGGCGCTCCGAGGCGGCGGCCCCGCGACGGGTCTCGGGACAGGAGGCTGAGGCGTGCTCAAGCGACAGGTGCGGAGAGGGTGGATGAGAATCCAGCGCCGATAGCTGGTCTGACGACGTCGAGGTGCATGAGACGCTTTCCCACGGGTGATCTGAACCGCTATCGGAGTCGGAGAAGCCCGTTATCAGCAAGTCCGTCAGTCGTTGCTTCCACAGACCCTTTTCGGCATGGCGGCGGCGGGCGGCCGCCTTCTTGTCGTGTTCACTGCGTTGCGGAGAGCCGCCCGGCACTCCGCCCACGACGTCACTCTTGGCCGACGCCGCGGTTGGTTGGTGCGGCACCGACGAAGACAGACGCTGCTCCGTGCGCGACGCAGCACCCCGCGCCATGGAAAGGGTTACCCCGTTAAGAACGTTCTCGATGAGTGCTGCGACGCCATAGCCTCCACCCAGGCAACTCGTTCGGCCATGTTGCGCACCACTGAGAGCCGACGCTTGGCACAAGCCACTACTCTCAGTGGGAATGGCAAAACCAAACGCGGAAGTAGAAGCACCAACCGCTGGAGAGGGGTTCCAGCGTCGTTGGAAAGCCGCAGTCGGTTTCACGGCCTTGGCGCCGGGGGGGAGCTGGAAAGTGCAGAGGTCTCCGCTGGTCTGGGGTACTTCCCAGCACTGCGGTATGGAGCTGCTGGCAACACAGCCGGCTTCCCCAGTCGCTGGGGGCATCGTATCTCCATGGGCTGTGTGCACGCCCGACGCACCCGCGGCGGGGCGCGGGGGCTGACCATGGGAAAACAGTAGCGCGGACGACGGGGAAGAGGCTGGCGCCACGGACGCCATCACGGAGGCGGTAGCCTCCACTGCGTGCTCATCGGAAAAGCGGGTCGGTGCCTTGCTCCCGAGGGCGGCCGTGTCACTTGAAGAGGCGAGCAGGGACTTTGGGCAATTTCCGCAGTAGACGCTCGTGTGCTTCTTCTCGTAGGCCAGGTCGCATGCGCGAGGCTGCACAGCATTCGTGGCATCCTGCGTCAGGACGGGAAAAGCCAGCAGCAGCTCGTTCAGGGGTACGAATAGGTCCAGCACCGTGAGCTTCGCGGTGTAGCTGTCCAGCCACTGCAGGGAGCGCTGCTTCCACTTGGAGGGAAGAAGTGACGGGGTGTCGTGCGGTGCGACGCAGGACTCGGGAGACTCCACGGAGAGCACCTTGGACAGCGAGAGGGCAGACACAAGCCGCGTACTGATTTCGTCACGACCATTCTTGAAGAGCAGAAACGGACACGGGTCGCACCACATGCAGGCGAAGCGGAATCGCCACCACAGACACGCCAGCACGTAAAACACCGTGCAAAATTGCGTGTCACCGGCAAGGGAGGCGTACTCCAGGTTCGCAGCCGCTGTTGAGACGACAAGGCTGATGTCGTTGGAGCACAGCGCGTGTGCCGTAGATAGCCACATGTTCCGCAGCGGGTTGCGCTGCGAGCAGGGCAGTGGCGCCAGCGGTCCGCGCGTGCCCGTCAGCCGCACCTCACTCGCTCGCCGATTTGCGTGGGGTCGGCTGCTGCCGCCGCCGCCACCAGCTCCGTGGGGGTGATCGCCACCGGCAGGGCCGGTCTTGTCTGCCGCCTTTGCGCCAACCCACGACGAAGCCTCCTCGTACACAGCTCTTCGCACCGCCTCCTCCTTTGCTTCCTGCTCGATGAAATACTGCTCACACACCCACGCATTGTACTCCATGATCTCTGCAAACCGTGCATCGATGCTGGCGCTGTTTTCCTGCGCCGCAACGTCCTCAATATCCGCGTCCTGCAGCCTTTTGAGGTGGAGTGCGATGTCGTAGCCAATTTCCCATTCAACGGCAAAGCGAGTGAATGCCTCCTCACTTTGCTGGTCAACGTATGAGAAGCAGTCGTGACTTGCACCAAGCAGCATCATCTGTATGTGCGGGTGGGTGGGTAGAAAGTGTGCCGTGACGTCTGAGTTCACCCGCGAGCCGAGAGGAGCGAAAGGCTTGTTGGCCAATTCGCTCGGCCCCCGGGAGGTCGCGACAGCCGCTGCGGCGGTGCCCGGCGATGTCATCAGTGCCGCTGATCCGCTGCTGTATGGCACTTCCGTAGCGTCGCTCTCAAGGTCCCCATTCGATACGTTACCCGCTGCGGCGGATAGAAACGGCATCGTCTCGTTGCGTGGCAGCGTGCGCACCCCGGCGGGGTTGATGAGCGGCGAGTGGGGCAGGTCTGCCGCTCCACTCGAAGCAGATCCGTGGTCAGCCGAGAGGGTCCCTGCCTTAGTGCACCCACGGGTGGCTGCCAGCAGTGCCGCTTCACGTGACAGCCCGTCTACGGCAGGAACCTGCTCGCGTAGCGGCACCTCCTCGTGGTAGCGCAGTCCGAGGGACGACGCCAGGTAAGGATACAGCTGCACTCCGCCGTGCGATCCAGGAAGCAAACCCATTTCAGAGGCTACGGTAGGTCCTGCTACTACTCGCGGTGAGATGCCCAGAGGGGCAGCAGGTGGCTCGGGTGCCGTCGCAGCTTTGGAAGTGCTCGCGGAAGCCCCATGCACGTGCGCCCCTGTGTGTGGCCGCTGAGTGCATGATGTAAGGATGAGGCCTGAGGTGGGCCGATGCGTCGGGCTCGTGGTCCCAGGAGAAATTGGGGTGCGACTGTTGCGCGGATCGCTCTTTGACTGGCGGGACTGAGTGACCTGCGTCGCTACGCTCACGCAATGCGCACCAGCAACGGGCTTTGGAGAATGTTTCTCGGTGCTTCCGGAGGACAGGAGACCTTTCACGCGTTTCAAGATCCCTCCCGAGGACGGTGTCGTGACGGCCAACTCCACACCAGAGGTGCCTCCGTTGGCAGGGATCGTGACGCTCAGCAGTGGTGCACCCGGCGGCGAGTCTTGACGCGAATGGAGAAATGGCTCCGGCAAATCGGTGGTGGACGGTGGCATCAGTAGGCCAGGGCTTCCCGCATTCTGCGCAGGTGCTCTCGAGTGAGAATGCCCATCGGTATCCGCCACATGGGCTGTGTCCGCGTGGGGTCCTGTACCAGGGGTGGATGTGCCGCGGTGGACCCAGGTGGTCACGGTGGGAGTTCCGTGTGGGGCTGGGATGGCACCGGCTGGCGGCGGCACGAAAGTTGCCGCCGAGTTGACCGGAGTCCTGATGGCGTGGCCGATGACTGCACCACCGCCAACGTTCTCGTTGGGGAGTTCCTCTGCGCGCCGCGCGGCGGGAGGCTGCCCCAGTAGGCCGTGAGCAAGCTGCTCGTCCTGCGGGTGGGCTACGCCACGCTCGGACAGGAGTTTCAGGTTCTGCAGATCCTCCAAGATGACCTTCGCGTAGTGCTCCTTGAGGCGGTTACGACTGCACACCTTGTACGCCCGACCAAACAGGTCGAGCACGATGCTCGACGTGGGCAGCACCGAGTGCATCGAGAACACATCGCTCTTCTCCAGCGAGCGGCTCGAGGGGGCGCTGAAGAGCCCGTGGACATCCTCACAGTCTTCGTTCAGCAAACTGGTGACCACGATGTCGTTCCCCTTTGCGACAGAGACGAACGAAAGGCTGTTGATCCAGACGACATCGGCGATCTCGCCCTTGATCTGCGAGCCCTTCCCCACGTGGACGCCCTTCGCGGCGTACACCGGCAGGTACCCCTCGAGCGCATCAAAGACCAGCACGTCGTGGTCGTTGTTGACCGCAAACCACAGCTTGCTCAGCGGAGAGAGTGATGCCTCACCCGCTGCGACACACCAAGCCACTCCATCGTCCACGGGGGTTCCTGGGTCGGCGGGCACCGCCTTTCGCTGCAGGGCCCACGGTAGGGGACCGCTGGGGCGCCATCTGAGGTGGCTCACCGGCGCGGCACACTCAATGACCTGCATGAACGGCTGTGGCTCCATCCGCGGGCCAAAGGGGCTCGGAGCGGCGTCGCTGGACGCCTCCACAACCGGCGGGGACGGCCAGACCCGGAAAAAGTGAACACAAGAGCCCATCTTGATCTTCTCCTTCCTGTAGCAGACGACCAGTAGGTCGGCGAAAATTGGGTGAAACGCGGCGGTGTGGCAGGGTCCGCTGGTATTCAGCATCCGCGGCACCTCAGGCGTGCGCCGGTCGTAAAGCCAGATCTGCCCCACGCTGGAAACCTCCGTTGCCACGACGATGAGGTTTGGATCGTGCGGGGAGAAGGCCAGGTCGCGTGTCACGGACACCTTGCGCACGGCGGTGGGCCGAAGGGCAATAAAGGGCGCAGAAATAGTCCGCGTCATCATCCAACGGTTCGGGTCCTCCTTGTTTACCGTCGTCGTCACCGGAACGCACCACAGTTCAAAGTGGTAATCATGGTTCAGGAGCGCAAGGGTGTATGGCGTGTGCGGGTCCCACACAATCTTCTCTACTTTCCGGTACGCTGTGTCGATGACAACCACGCTCATCTTCCGTTGCTGGCCAACGACGGTGCTGCCCAGGCCGGAGTTCAGCCATGCCCGCGGCTCGACCCCGCATTGCTGACGACGGTGCCCATGGGGTGACGGAAGCGACATGCGGTTTGTCGTGGTGCAGAGGCTACTGGCAGCGGAGTTGTTGTGCGTGTGAGACGCTTCGGAGATGTTCAACAGGTCAACGGCGCTACCGTTACTGTGGTGGTTAAAGGTGGCCTCCGCCTTGGGGCCGTGCAGGTGCGGCAGGAGCTGTTGCACCGCGGGAGAGTGCGACCGCCCGGCGGCGGGGAGCGGGTGGAGGTCCACTCCGCTGAGGGCAACACTCCGCGGCCTCCCCGCTCGGCTGGAGTCCTCTGTGCCCGCTGAGCGCGACGGCACGGCAGGCATACCGCATTCTTGGCGGTCGGGGAAGTACGCCCACGTCGTGCTGGTGCTTTTGCTACTCGAAAGCACGCCCCCGTTTGATGCGGACACCGTAACCTGGCAGTCCACAACCTTCTGACTCAGCTGCTGAGGGGCGTAGGTGTCGCCTTTTGGAATCAGCGCGTCGAAAAGAATCATTACGTTGCGGCTGAGCTGCACGAAGGCCAGGGTCGCCTCCTCACTGCTGGGATACCACGAGACGCACTCGACCTTGTTCAAGTTTCCGTACAGTCCGTTGGACTTCATTAGGATGTTCCGGCCGCCGTCTCGCGGAGGTGAGTGGCCACTCAAATCTGGGTGGACGACTCGTACCATGTGAACCTGCCGCGTGCAGCCGACGGCGAGCATATTGTAGTGCGGGTGATAGTCGATGCAGTTCGTGCCTTCGCTAAGGCGTAGGGCTGAGGACGCACCCAAGCAGGCGGGAGGAGCGCCGTCAACGAGGTGGCCCGGGCGCCCATCCTTGCTACCATGGAAGCGCTGATATACCCCGCGGCTACCGGAGCCGTCGCCCAAATCTATACTACTGCTGTGGCTCACTGAGCGCCAGGAGCCCTCGTTCGCGGCGAGCGGCTGAGTTGTTACACCCTGGGGTGAGTTGTATGGGCTGCACGGTACATGTGAGGTGCTACGCACTGTGAAACCAGACATCGCAGTAGTTGCTGAAGCACTAGCCGCATTGGGATCGTGACCAGACGATGAGGGCCACTGCTGTGACGGATGCCCATGGCTTGGAGGTCGTCTGCTGTGGACGGTGACGGCAGCGGAGGCGCTCGAGGGAGGCAGCCCGCCGTGAGGACTTAAAGCTTCACCACATGCTCCAGGTGCGGAGGTGACGGTGGAGCTGGGGATTCCACACGAGGCCCGGTCACTGCACTCTGCTCCAAGTTGCGGGGACGAAACGGGGCTGCAACTGGTGCTGTTTTCCGGTACGACGGAATGCGTGGCACTAAGATGCGACTGGGCGCGCGATGCCGTGGCCTGCACGCCACCCTGAAGCCGCTGCTGCGCGGCGAGTCGCCGGGGGTCTTTCCTCAGCGGCGTCGCCATCCCTCCTGACGCTAATCGACTTCCGAACGGCCTGGACCACGTGGACAGTTCCCCAAGAAGCACCTCTCCCACCCCTCCCTCCCTTTCCCCCTCAACGCTTGCCCTCGGGCACTCGACGTGCTACACAACTACTGCTTCTCTCTCTCTCTCTGTGTCTGTCTCAGTCTCTCTATTTTAGAAACCTGCAACGTCCTGCTATGGGCTGATCCTCCACCTCAGAATTCTCGTATATCCGGGTTTGCCATGAACCCGAAGCCAGTACTGCTTCCTCTACGGTGCAACCCCTCCCTCCCTTTCGATGACCTCGTCAACTCTACTCCAGAAAAGGGAGATGCGTGTCCGGTGCAGCGCCGTTCAGGGTGGTGCGGGAGCCACCGGGTACCACAGCCGGAGACGCCCAGAGCAACAACCTGCTGAGCTCGCTTGCAAATCCCTTGGGGAGGGGAGATGTTGGTAGCCGGTACCAGGCACACACAGCCAGTAATGTAAGGAGCCTCACGGTGCCGAGCCACCACCTCACGACGCACGTCGAGAGACCCGTATGTACATAGCGTGACTGGAAAAGGTGGAGGGGTGGTGGTGGTGGCACAAATTCCTGCATGCTACAGGCCGAGGGAGGCAATGACACATGTTGTGGGAGGGGAATGTGGTGGGGCGGCGCCTAGAGATTTTGCACTACGTCCAACGCATCGTGTCCGCGGTACTGCGACTCGTGGAGAGTCGCAGTGCCCTTTGCGGAAGGGAGATGCCCTCGTGGCGCATGAACTCCTCGAGGAGCGGGGAGGTTCGTGTCAAGTCAAAGAACACACGTCGTTCTTCTGGCCCAACGCAACCAAGGCGCGAGGTTGTGATCGCGTCCCTCTTGCTCGGCGAAGCAGCAGCAGCACGGGTCATGGATTTTGCCGTGCTTAATTTCTCGCTGCCCTGTGCCATTCGCTGGACGCTGGGCATGTGTTCCTCTGAGGAATACCATTTGCAAGGATCGGTGACGTATTCCATGAAGGTCAGCGCTTCACCCCCCAGCGATCGCTCAAGCATTGCTGCGGGCTTTGCAGCCTGCGACGGCGCATACAACGTGCCATCTTGGGCGTGGCATGCCGGTATCCCCACTCCAGTGCCCCCCACAACCGCTCTCGTGAAGGTAGGCAGGAAACTGACAATGGCCATAGCGGGCGAGTTGGTAGGTGAACCGGTGGCAGTGGAGTTCATCACAACGCTTTGAAGGACGGCTGTAAGCCCAGCGTTTTGCCCCGTGCGGTGCATGACGATTGCGTTGGCCCGTTGACCGGTTTCGTTCCAGTTGCGCGCGGAGGCGGAGCCGATGGCGTTGGCGGCCGCTGCCGTGTGCGATGAAGCTGGCAGTTGCTTCTCTGTGGCGGCATTGTTGCTTTTCCGCGCCCGAGTCCCTGCACCGAGCGCAGGCAGCTTCCCAGACGATGGGTGATCGACGGCGGCGGCAGCACCGCTAGAGGGCTTTTCCGCGAGGCCACCGCGGGAACCGAGTTTCCCACTTCCACTGAGCTCCAGGGAGGTCGGGGCTCGGTCAGCCTTCGCTGCTGCGCGTGTCGAGGCGGCAAACCGCTCCCGCCGTGCGCCTGTAAACGCAGGAACTGCAGCCGGACGCTCCATCGGGTGAGAAAGCAGTTCGTCAAAGGCATGGAGGATTTCGCGATGCGCCGTCTGGTAGAATTCCCCGTCAGCCAAACTGTGAGACTCGGCGGCAGAGGAGACCGATGAGCACGTGGAGAAAAAGGACACCCTGGCTGTCGGTCCGGGCGTCGCGCTGCGCGAGCTCACTCCGCATGCTACGGAGGGAGGCCGCGTGCTGTGAGCGGTGTCCGTGCCTTTGCTGGATGTGCTACTCCACGACCGCTCGATCCCTGGGGACCGAGCTCGGTGCAGCTGCTGGTGCCTCTTCACCGCACCCTTTTCGCACCGGGGAGAGTGCGCTGACATGCTACTGTCGGAGCGCGAGCGTGAAAGGCCCTTATGAGGCGGGCCAGGCACTCCCACCTCCTGGCGGCCACTGCCCTTCTCGCAACGGTGACTCGCCCTCACGTGCCTCTTTCCGCCAGCAACACCGGACGGCAAGTGCTCATGGGTGGGCCGCCTACCTCTACTGGGATTCACGGAGGGGGTGATGGCCGGCGTCGATAAGCCCCTCACGGGGCTCTGAGCACGGTTGGCGCTTCGCGTCTCACCTGCTGTGCCCCGCAACTCCTGGTTCGCCTCGTTCGTCCCAACCCAAAAGTTCAGGTCCATCACGGCCTCACCGCCGCTGCTGAAGAGCGGCCAACCGCGCACGTCGTGGTTCTCAACCCCTTGCACCCAATACGTCACCCGTTTTTTGATATGCTGCAGCATGGACGAGGTGAAGAGGTCGCTGGCAAACGGAAGCATCAAAAAGAGCGTCGTCGCGACCGCATTCGCCCACACATCTGGAGCGTGCGTGAAGACGAGCGATACCGGATCGCTGCTGTTGAACTGGCGGCGCTCCGCTTTCCTGCCTCCTTCTCGGGCAGAGGAACTCTCCGTGGCACTGTCGGCGAGGGCCTGGGGGTTGCCACGCAGGTTCTTGCCAGGAGTGCTAGCTGAAGGTGCGTCAGACGCGCCCGGCAGCGGCGCATCATCACCCTGCTGCTGCTGCTGCTGTGAGGGGGCGAACTGCAGGAGCGACAGGAGAAGGAACGCATAGTTTCGGGAAATCCGCGCAAAGAGCTTAGCCTGCGCGTAGCGCACGAGCCGGGAGGCGTGAGCTGCGATGATGGAGGAGCGCAGGCCGCGCTCTGAGATGTCAGTATCGAGCAGAATCGTTTCCATCTCCGCTTGCGTGAGTGTGGAGCCCACAGAGGGACCTGCCTGTGAGGGCTGTAACTGTGGCTGCTGGAACTTGGGCAGCTGGCGCATGACATTTTTCCCGCTCTCATTGTTCGCTCCGCTGTAGGTGAGCTCTTTACGGCGGCCTTCGATGTAGGCGATGGTGTCGAGCGCACGCAGGGAGTTGATCTCCCCAGCGAGGATGAGACTCGGTTCCATGCGGAAGCCTACGTAGAGCACTCGACGCCGCAGCATCGCCATGTCGTTGGCGGTGCTGCCACTGCTGGCGTGCTCTTGGAGTGTCACCGAGTCGCAGCCAGCCGCGCCGAGTGCACTGGGGAGGTACACGTGCAACACGTCGCGGTCGATCAGCTGTGCGTACTCGCCCGACTGGTCCTCCGGTCCTTTAGGCGAAGGTACGACGCGCTGCGGCCCCGTGGAGTACGCTGATTTCCACGCGAGGAGGCGAAGGAGGTCGACGACCCCGCCGCACGCCTCTTGGGGCGGCTTCGTCGCCTCGATCGGTCGCGTCGGCTCCACGGACTTAGCTGCCAGATGACTGCTGGCCAGCGACATGGTGCTCTCACTCATGGATACACTGCTCACAAGCCGGTCAGCCCCACCGCCCAGCTGGGCGGCTACGTTCGGCTGTGCCGCGCCGCCCGTGGATGCGGAGAGTGACGCCAGGGAGCCGGCAGGGATAGAGCAGCTCATCATTCCGCTCTGGGAATTCTTCCGGCTGACCATGCTCGCTGCTCGCGACGTGCTTGCATCGCGGGAGCCCGCCGAGTCTTCGTCGCTACTGCTTAAGTCATCATCAGGATCTGCACTTCCGATTCCATCGACGGAGGACAAGTGCGAAAGGCGGCGGAGGATCTTCTTCTTCCTCGAGAACTGCACGGCCAGCTGCTCTTCCTGAATGATGCGGTCGAGCAGGGCCATGCGGTACGTATCGAAGCGCTCGTCCAGGTCCGCCAGCGCAAAGAACTCCAAGTAGAAGTACCACACAAGATCCTTGACAATGTCCGTGGCGTATGCGGTGGTTGTGAGCGCATGAAACAAGCTATCTTCCTCATTCTGATGGCGACGCCGGAACCGCAGCTCTGCCGTTGGGGACCCCGAACGGGGGCGACTTGAGGCGGACGGATTCGTGGTGCCATCGGCCTCACCAATCTTCCCGTCGGGTGGCTTGAACGTCACTGAGCGCGCCGTTAGGGGCTCCTGTATCGGGCTACTGTTCACGTGCGAGCCAGCAGACGGTACGGGCCATCGCTCACTTTTGGCCCCCCCGACGGCTGATGTCTGTGGGCACCTCCGCGAGGAGTGTAGCGACGGGTGGGCTCCTCCCTCGCGTGACGGAGCCGGCTGCCAGATCTGGCGGATGATGTGTAGGATGATCTTCCTGACACTGATCATCTTTCCGCTCTGTGAGGGGATATCCATGACACAGTCATCCGGGGTGGCGTCATCCAAAAGTGCTCTCCAACAGTCGGAAGCGGAGCTCACAGGTGAGGGGAGTCCACCAACGCCGCCCGGAGCGGATTCAGCAGCGGAGCCACCCAGCCGGTCAAAGTACGTGATTTGCCGCAACGGCAGCAGTAGCTCGTGGATCTGTCGGTGGATATTCGCGACACGTACGCCAAACTTGGTCGCGACCTGAGAGCACTGCGCCACAAAAGTAGCGCGCAGCTGGAGTACCGCGGCGGAGGGGTACCGTACGGCAAAGTTGGGTGCCCCGAGCAGTCTCACCAAGTGGCGCAGACGTTCCCGCTTTTTTGCTTTTGGGGGGGTTTGCGCCTTTCGAGAGTGATGCAGGAACTCGCTCAGAACAGCCACGGGCTCCGGCATGGTCTTCCCGGGGGATCCTATGGGGTTACTCACCTTTGGTGACGCCGACCCCGGCCGCGAGGTCGGCGGATCGGTCGACGTAACCCCTGGCCCACCCACGGCAGACCACCGAGAAAGTACGGTGCAGTGATGGTGCAGTACGCTGTGCGAGCCGAGCAGACGAATCTGCGGATGGGGCAGAAGAGATTGCCCTGTCACAGGTGGGACGTAATACGTCGCCTCATCACCCGAAGTCAAGGAGCCACTGAGCGCCAGCTGCTCACTCAGCCTTGGAGCGCCTCGTTCGGACGAGGCAGCTGCCATTATGACGGGATGGGATGGGATGGGGAGGTGGGGCGGTGGGTGAAACAGATTCGGCCACAATGCTCCCACTTTCCAATTTTGGCGACCCGGGGGAGGGGTTCAGTGCCTGCTCCCCGCTACTCCCCATGAGCCTCGCTGACCCGTGTGGCTCAAGTGAGGTGACACCTGGGAGTGCATCCCGGCTGCGCGGGGCTGCATGCAACGAGGAGTGGTGGAGGAGTGCAGCCGAAGGAGCAGCGGCACGGCTTTCACGGCATCGAAGCACTTCCACCGCAGTGCATGATGGGCGATACCTTGGCATGTCACCACGACGACGGCAGACCTTCGTCTCGCATTGCACCTACGCGAACAAACCCGGAACGCTTCACATCCCCACCAACATTACCACCGCCCCAACGCACCGTGATAATTAGCCGTGGTGGCAGGCGCCATTTCGTTTTCTCCACCTCCATCCGCCCACTCCCCTCCTCTCTCCTCCCTCCCCTTGGTACGGGTCTACGCCGATGCTTCTCTCTCCACGCGAGAGTCACCGCGCCCGCCACCTCGGAGAAGCAAGGTGCCTCCCTCCCCTTCACTCCCCTCACCCTCTACAGGTGCACCGATAAGCACGTGCTCCAGACACGGAGCTGCAATGACCTGGTGCACGTTTTGGGGGGTGCTTGTGTGCTTTGTGTACTATTGGGCTAAGCAGCAGTAGCAGTCGCAATGGGGTGAGAGAGGGAGGAGGGGAGGAAGAGAAAGGATGGGACCACAGCAGAGAAAAACCGAGACATGGGGATAGGAGAGGGGCGCGGTGCGGGCCACCCCGCACCGCTGCCGGCGCCACTGCCGCCCAGCACGACCTGGTCGATGCAATTGGATACATTTCATTTGGACCTTAAGCCGCCGTCTGCCCGACGGATACACGCAACACGCAGTGCGAAGCACGTGACACGCAGCACACATACCGCCAACAACTACACACGTAAAACTAGCACCAGTTCGTCCTCCTCCGCAAATCTCTTCCGGAACCCCACACCCCTCGACAGACACTCTCACCCGCCACAACGGCAAATGGTACGACAAATCACCGCTACGTCACGGCCACTAAATGCCCCGCTCCTTCTCTCTCTCCCCCGAGGCCCATCGCAGGGCGTTCTCCGCCACCCGTGTGCGCTTCTAGAGCCGACCTGTCCCGTGGAGCTCGGGGAGGGGATAAAGAAAAAGAGGGAGGGAGGGAGGGAGGGAGGGAGAAGGAGGGAGAAAGAGGGAGAAAGAGGGAGAAAGAGGGAGAAAGAGGGAGAGTGGGCAAGAGCAAGGCCCGAATCTTCAAAGGAGACGGGAAACCACAAGCGAGTCAAGGCAGCGAGTGGAGGTAGTCATTGGAGGCCCCAGCAACAATGCACAATCACGACAGAGCCACCAAAGCAACCACGACAGCAACACGCCCACACCCACCGAAAGAATGGAATGGAGAAGGCAAACAGCAACAATAGGAATTATTTGAAGGAGATGGTAGGTGCGGGAATGTACGGGACGGCTTGCTGAGGCGGGCTGGCAACCAGGAAGGTCTGGGATGAGGTGTGAGAGGGAAGTGAGGCGAGCTAGGAGGACAGTGCGGGGTGCGATGGTAGGATAGACCATGGCAAGCCGCTCTCCCCGTCCTGCCCCACGCTGACGGTTGGCAAGCGGGCACGCATGGCGCTACCCTCGCGGGCATGACCAGCGGTGCGGATACATGTGGCGATTGACGGAGTGGTGCGGTAATGACTGGGCTGGAGCCAGGAGAGGGAGCCGCCAAAGAAGGCAGGCGGAACGTTTCACCGCTGTGCGCGCCAGCATGCCGTCGGTAACAGTCCACACACCGCACTCCCACCACCTACCTTCACGATTCCGCACACATTTTTTTTCTCCCGTCAGCCGGCACGTTCTTATTGGGCGCGGGACTCCACGTGACCACCCCGCACCGTAAAAGGAAGAGATGAAACAAACTGCAAGGGCAGACGCCGGTGGCGGGCTACAGGGAGAGCGGTGGCGAGTAGAACGCCATCCGCATGTCTACGTGGCCTCTCTTTTCCCCATTCCGTGGCTGCGGGCCTTCCTACGCTAGCACGCCGATCCAGCAGCCGCTGTCGACGGTGGATACTGGCGGTGAATGTGGGCGGCAGGCAGCGGAGAAACAGGACAGGACGGTCTCCACACTGCATGAATCGCCCTGGTATCTACAGTTTTTACGCGAGCCAGTCGATTTGCGTGCATACACACTATGGAGAATGACGACGATGAAAGTGTGGAAAGATGTTTTCGTTTCAATGATGATGATGATGTTGTTGGTGGCGATGGGGTATTGGTGAGTGGCTTGACGTCACGTAGGGAGGCCAATCTCACCGTAGCAGCTTCCTGAAACGAAGGGCTCGCTGCTGCTCTGTGCGAAACCGCGCGCGCATGTGGCGGTGGCGCGTGCAAGACGGGGTGATGTGCTTTGTTCTGCGTAGCCCTCGTTACTTCGGCGGGGACACACCTTTCATGGAGCCTCCCTTCAGCGCCTTCAGCTGCATCCCATTTTTCTCGGAGTCGCTCTTGGGAAGACGGGGCGACGACAGCTTCTCGGCCAGCTTGGATGCGGGAGGACCATTCCCAGAGGCGGGTTGCCCCTTGGGCTCCTCTATTTCCACGGATGTAAGGGAAGTGGAGTTGCGTTTGGCACTGGCATCCGCGGTCGCACGATCCGACGCGTCACTCCCGACTTTTGATGAGGTGGTGAAGTTCTCTTTGAGAGCAGCGGCGGTGTTCATGATCGTTGTTCGATGTGAGGCGAGTGTCTCAACCGCTGACTTGACCAGCGCCGCGACGGAGGGTGCGCCCCCCTCTCCAGACCCCTCTAGGGAAACGGCCCTCGTCGACTGACGGCGCCATATCGCACCGACGGATGAGTTGCCCTTTGAAGGGGCGGTGGGGCCGAACTTGGCCGCCGAGCCCCCAGCGGACTCTCCCGGGCCTCTCCCACCTGTGGGGTTCTTCTTCGTGTCTGCCGCCTCGTTGGACCTACCATTCTTGATGGGTGCGCTCGGAATCTTTTCGCTGCCAGAAAGCGGTGGGAGCGAAGAGGGCAAGGTCGAGTTGGCCAGTTCGCTAGTTTTCGGGGACCCCAACAGGTTTCTCTTGGAGCCCTGACTGGGGGTCTTTGATGCTTGCCACTCGTTCCGCGACGCCGGCCGCTCGTTCACGGGCTTCGGCGTCGATTTGGAGAGGCCGCTCTTGGACGATGGACGCTCTGGCCCGCTAAGTGGTGGGATGGACAGCACCTCGCCTGCACCGCCGTCACCTTGCCTGCTTCCCCCACCTTGGTTCGCGCTGGCCATCACTGGAAGTTTCCCAGACGGCTGGGAGGTGGGCCCTTGGTTGGACGGGACGATCGCTGGGAGGTGAGGAGGCCCCTCGGTGGTAGCCGGCTTGCCGCCTGACGTTGTTGCCTCCCCTGCAGCGGCGTTGCCGCCTGGCGAAGTCACACCGGTCGAGGCAGGATTGCCGCCAGGCGCTGTCGCCTCGGCGGTGTCTGCGGCTTTCACCACGCCGTCGGTGACCGGCCTCGACAACTTTGACGACCTGGGTGTGGGCACGGATCCTACGGCTGTACCACCGTTGACCTGCGACGTGGCCGCCGGGTTGGTCTTAGGCAGCTTTGAGGCGGGTTGGGTTGTGTCGGACTCCGTGTAGGATTGAGGGGTGGAGTCGGATGGCCGGTGCAATATGGAGAAGGTGTACGCGCCGCCTGGAGTGGTCATGTCGTCGTCTTCGGCGTAGTCGTCTTCCTTGCCCGTCTCGTCACTGCCAGCAGCCCCACGATCGCTAAGAGGGCCTGACGCTTGTCTAGCTTCGCTTACCGGTACGCTTGGGCGGGACAGCTTTGAATTGGCACTGCTCACTCCATATTCATCCGTAAACTCGTAGTCATAGCCGCCTCCGGCACCACCGACGCGGAGTCCGTAGCTGTAGCCGGCGGTGCTCTCCCCGAAGTTCATTGGTGCGGAGGAGGCGTTGCTGGGGGTATTCTCGCTCGCGGTGCCGGAGACGACGGGCCTTGGGCTCTGGGCGTTCGCGTCGGAGTCGACCTGGGCGCCCGTACCGGGGTGAGCAGTTTCGCTTCCCCGTTTTTCGGCATTGCCTCCTTTGGGAGTTTCCACGTCATCATCCGCGGGGTTCGTCGACATGCGCGACATGAACGTGTACCGCACGTGGCTTGGCGCGTCGATGAAGGGGGTTCCCCCCACGATGGACGGGCGCGCGGAGCGGCGACGGTTGGCGGCGGACATGGTCGGGGTGGGAATCTGGTCCATGTTGGACGGCCTCAGACTCTCGCGGAGGTGGAACACCGACGGCCGCGACCTCCCCTCGTAGAAGCCCCGCTTACCGTCGATGTTGCTGCCAGACATCTCCTCCTCGTCGCTCTCCTCCGCGTCCTCTGCATCTGGGATGTGGAAGTGGGAGTACGCCATGTGGCTCTCCTCCATCCCATTCGAATGGGGGGCTTGTGTCGTCGATTCGTCGTCGACCTCGCGGCGGTTGACCATGGTGGCTCCCGGACGCATCACCGATGACTCCAGGATCCCGCGGTAGGCGCCTCGTGGGACATACGACCGGAACCTCTGCAACGCGTACACCGAGTCGTCCGCTTCCTCGCCGTCCTCCGCATCGCTATCCTCCTCTTCCTCCTCTTCTTCCTGTTCTTCTTCCTCCTCTTCTTCCTCCTCTTCGTATGGCTGGTCGTTGCCACCTACGTTCCCTGCCGCGTCGTGCCCCCCCGCACCTGCCTGGGGGTCGCTCTCTGTGTTGTAGGCGGCCCCTGTATGGTTGGGGTCATACAGGGGCGGAGGCGTTTCGTAGGCGTACTGCGGTGATACGGGCTGCTCGTAGTGTTGCTGGTGTTGCTGCGTGCTGTACGACTGGTGGTCATCGTGGTGTGAGTACGGTGAGTACTGCTGCTGCTGCTGCTGCTGGGCGTAGTCATACACGGGAGGCATCTGCCCCGCCAGCTGCCCACCCTGCGAGTGGATGCGCTGCACGGCCGCCTCCTCGTCGGAGTCCTCGGGACTATCCACATACGCGAACTTCGACTTCACGTCTTCCCACCAGCGCGTGCGATACGGGGTCTGTTTTCCCTGCGGTGACGTAGGCATCTGCTGGAACCCCCCGTTCATGCCGAAGCCTCCTTGGAAGCCGCCCCGGCCCATCATTCGACCCATGCCGCCGTTGAAGGCGGCGTTTGGGACACCGCCACCACCGTATTGCAGCCCACGGGCCCCCTGGTGCTGGTACGCGCCGCCGTGGTGAAACATCTGATTCTGGTGCTGATGCTGATGCTGGTGCTGGTGCTGGTGGAGCGCCATGTGCGGCGCCCGCCCGTATCCGTGACCCGAGTACATGGTGGCTGACTGCGACCGCACCGCTCCCTCGCGAGGTGTCTGCCGCCGCTCACAGAACCACTGTCAGGTCCGCCGCGCGGGTAGGTCCACTCGCTCAGTGGCCCGTCTTCGCCACCCCTCTCCTCTCCTGTTCTCTCCACCCACACCTACTCTGCTGCACCCTCGCGCGAACGCTCACCCACCTCGCTGGCAACTCGAGCGGAGGCCTGAGCGGAGGTACGCGCCTGTAGCGGCTCAGAGGGAGCCCGACCTCACGGTGCCTGCCGGATCGACGCGGCCGAACGACACAGAGAAGGAGGAGGGTGTTGTACCGTGCGGGTTACGGCGCGGCCCCGTTGCCGCGGGAAAATGCCACGTCCCTCTCCCCCCTTCTTCTCTCCCCCCCACCTCGTCTTCCCGGCAACCTCCTTCCGTCTGGTGCCCACACGCAGCACACCAACGCGTATCGACGTGCACGGCACGAGTACAACGCACGCTCAAGATGCAGCAAAAGATGAGATTGATCGAGAGCTCGATCGAGCAAAAGCAAGAAAGACACAGAGAGACACAGAGATAGAAAGAGAGAGAGAGAGAGAGAGAAAGAGAGAAAGAGATAGGTAGGTAGATTGTGTGAACAAGTGAGAGATGAGGAGATGCAGAGAAGCACAGAGGAGGAAGGGGTGATGATTGAATGAGGGGAAGTAGGGGTGGGGGGTGGGGGAGGAGGCGTGTGCACACCGACGCCGCCTATCGCCTGATTTCCACGTCGGCGTGTGGCGCGTTATCCTAGCGTGGGGTGCCGCTCTGTGTCTAGCCCGCTGTGGTCTTCCCCCACCCGGCTCGCCGCAAGAGGGCCTCTCCCGGTGCGCCGTGTGATGTGATGTCCTTGTGTGGGTGTAGGGGTGGAGAGCCGCATCGCATGAGGGTGCGTGTCATGGTACCGCGGTGAGCGAGTGCGTGAGAGAAGGAGTGGGGAGGCGAGGGGAAGGGGGGGGGGCGCCGCCGCCCAGGCCAGCACCGCGTGGACCGCCGTGCCATCCATCGCATCCACCGAAGCAGAAGTCCTACAGCCACGCACTCCCCACCGACCCCCTTCCGCACGATGATCGCCACGCGCGCTTCACTCTCTCTCTCGGGGTGCTCCGCGAGTCAACACGCGCCACGTAGACCCATTTCATCCTCCCTCGCCTCCCCCTCCCCCCCCCCTC